>LGRX02002970.1:0-45024 GCA_001247695.2 Cymbomonas tetramitiformis | reverse complement strand
GTCTGAATGGATCGGCGCCGGGTGCTGACGAAGGCGTAGGGCCACGACTGAATGGATCGGCGCCGGGTGCCGACGAAGGCGTAGGGCCACGACTGAAAGGATCGGCGCCGGGTGCCGACGAAAACGTAGGGCCACGTCCGTATGGATTGGCGCCGGGTGCTGACGAAGGCGTAGGGCCTCGTGCGAATGATTCAAAACCTTGTCCGAATGGATCGGCGCCGTTCGATTCCGGATTTACATATGGTGGCTTTCCGGTACCTGGTGACGATTTTTGAAACGTTGCTAGTATTTCCTCGATACCGGATAATTTTGATGTGATCAGGTCGGTCATCTTACTAAACGCGGTCGACCGGTCGAGGGTCATAAATGCGAGGTATACAAACTTCAAAACATCCGTTCGTAGGGTTTTATCGTCAAAGCCAAGGCCCACTAGTAGGATCGAAAACATCACTAAGGTAAAATTGTACACGTCGGTAAATATAATTTCTTTCATGTCTACAGCTGTTATTTGCTGTATAAAAGTATTGAATTCTAATGTGTTGTCATCTGCATAACCAACCACCGTCTTTAAAAACGGTATAAGTGTATCGTTCACATGTGTCAACACAACATTTGAATCTTCGACCTCGAGCATTACCAACATTTGCGCGTGGTGTATGATCATACTGAAATAGTTTGTCGTGTCCTGAGCGTACGTTGAAATTTTATCCAATTCAAATGTGGCATCTCCTTCTTTATTTCCGTCTAGTTGGAGTTTAGCATCATTGTAAATTCTTTTTATACCGCCAGTCATGAAAGACGGCAACACTTTTATCGCTTGTGCGACGCCCTCAATGTTAATAGTACGGACTTTGTGTGGAGGTGGGGTTTGGCGTTGTAGTTGATTCGCTATCGTCCCAATGAGGTCGGCGATGCACTGGAAGTCTGAATAATCCGATGTGAAAACATCGTGGTTCACAGATGTTGCCATGCGAAATTTTTGTATATTCAAACTCGCTAAACGCTTGCTTTAAAGATCCATGCCTGGCATCATGGTTACGACGGGTATCATAATGTACGCGGTATTTATACGTTGCACACGTTCGGATTTACCAGCACGCGTGCGCAACCTACGCATTCGCGCATACTCCCTGTGCAAAGCGCGTTTACTGCATTATATTTAGATTTTTGGGTTTAGGTTTATGCTTTGAGGTTTTAGGGTTTTGCATGCGCGATATGCATCGTACAAAACACCGTTTGCGCGTGGAGCAACAGCTTTCAGACAATTATCTCCCATTGACAAGCCAGAACCCACACCTCATACTGGCAATAGTTAAAATCCGATGTTTGAGGAACCACCGGATACGTCCGGACCGAAAGGCCCGGTACCTTATGTTGCACAAAACTCGTAGTCATGAATATCACCAAACATGAATATTCTACAATAAAACCCCTAGCTTGCAGGATTTCACGACATTCAATACGCAAACAAAGCAAAAAAAACACGCCCTTTGGGCATACGAGTATATTGTTTTACCGGTCCTACTCTGGGTTGAAATACTCAAACAGGCCTGTTGCTACGTATCTATTTATAAACCCGGTGCATCCATTTCTCGAAACCCGTGGTTATGTTTTAGATAGTTGTGTGTAACCTATATTTTGTAAATCCAATCCGACATTTGACATCCGATCCGATGGAACAAATCCGGCGTCTGACAATCGTCTGGCGTGGGCATGTTCGTGTTGTTTACGGGCTGCTTTCGCCACGACCACCGACACGGCATTTCCACCTGTTGCGCGTTTTTATTTCGTGAGTGTTTGCGATGACGAGCTGGGTGGCATAACACGCAGTACGTCCCTCTCCGCGGCGGGCGCATTTTTCGTTGGTCACCCCCGCCGCTGAAAGTGCATTGTCGATGGCATCTAGGTCATGCCACGGTTTTATTCCGGCCTTCTAGACACTTTAATTTATTATCGTCCTACACAAGGTCTTTAAGTTTGTTAATGTCAAAAAGTTGGGCTGGTCGTGATGTTCTTAACGTTTCGGGTAATATATCGGAGCGTTTGTGCTTCCAATATCCGTAAGTTTTATTGGCTTGCTGGCGTTCATGCGCATGGCGTTCATTTCTCAAGACTTCGAATTCTTTTTCGAGATCTTCAGGAAGTTCGGATTGAAGTATTTCAGCTCGTCGTACTTGGTTAAGTATTTTTTTGCGATTTCGGCCCGCAAGTTTGCCTGTACCTGGCTCTTTGTATTTATCGCCATTGTTGTTCGCTGCGTAGGCACACTCAGTATTAGCTGTTGTAAGAGTATCAGTCCATCCATAGTTTTTCCCGTCGATTTTACATGCTTCTGCGTGACGTTTTGTATCTGTGCCATCTTCTATAATTTCCTTGCATGCATACTTTTTATACACTCCGTCCGGGTGACCGTCCACGTACTTAGACGTGTCTATATCCTTGAATTTCTCGTATAGCGTATTTATATCTTTTTCAATCGGCGCATCCCGCGCCGGCTTTTCTTGCGCCGGCTTTTCTTGCGCCGGCTTTTCTTGCGCCGGCTTTTCTTGCGCCGGCTTTTCTTGCGCCGGCTTTTCTTGCGCCGGCTTTTCTTGCGCCGGCTCATCGAGACGTGTAATAGAAGGAGTAGCCGACATTTTGACTCCCTCTCCCGACCGCTCGGGACCTGGCTCGGCTCGGCCCGGACCACTCGGGATCCAAGTCGGGAATATTCCGGGGTGACCGTCCATGTACTTAGACGTGTCTATATTCTTCAATTTCTCGTATACGTATTTATTCACATCTTCTTCAGTCGGCGCGTCCCGCGCCGGCTTTTCTTGCGCCGGCTCATCGAGACGTGTAATAGAAGGAATAACCGACATTTTGATTTGCGGGCATGCAATTACGATGTGGTTCACGTATTGCGAATACTGCGTGGTCGATATTTATACTGGGTTTATACTCCGTTTTACATTGTAACACGAGTCCAACCTAATAAAACTGTCAACGCACCACGCGAAAAAAATGGGGTAAAACCGCAAAATTTGCCTTTATATATATATATATACCAAATAGCGTTGGTTCTGTTCGTAATGCTGTGTACTGTAGATAGACGTGTGGTGTACACACCCCAAATCTATGCGCAATCGGACGTTCGATCGTGATCTACTCAGCCCGTGTTATATAAATACACGTGCATATATGATGTATACCCTGTAGTACGCGCATATTTTTTTACATTAAGAATTGTATTTCATATTCAAAAAAATCGCGTGCACAATCCAATACTTACGATATGAACGATTTGCCCAACATGGAAATGCTGGAAAGCATACTCAGTTTCTTGGTAAATACCAACACGGTACCTCAGGCGGCTGATACTAACACGACGGCCAAATTGACGCGTGCAACAAAAGCGTTCTACGACGCGCGTAAAGGTATACGTAACCAAGTTGACCTCAGGCATAACCAAATAACCATAATTCTAGCAGAGATCACTTCATACGATAAGCAAATAGAAACGCTGACAAACGACCTTGGTGCTAACGCCACAGTATGCACAAGCGTTGCAGAATCAGCTAATTTTGCCAGTCATATTTACCAATATAAATACGCTTTATCCTTATTCGATATCGTATCGGACACGTACATACATAACTGACACATCTTATCAAACAACCATATAGATACGTCGCAAGCGACTAGAGAAGATCAAAGTTGCACGTGTAGCGTTCTGGCGTGCACGCGCCCAAAAAAAACATGAGTGCCCAATTTGTGATTTATCAGCTGCTAAAAATTAGCGCGGCGGTGGAACGAAAAAGGAAAAAGGATAAAAATGACGTAGCTGCTGCAGTTTTGCAAATAGTTAGGGGTATGGCACCTGAAAAAGATTTTGATGCACAGCTTTTGAAATACCAGGACAAATTCGTGGAGTGTGACAATCATGTACGGTCACAAAAATTAAAAATACAACTTATAATTGACAGCAACAACAATCTTGATCTACAAATAGCTGCTTTGGAGGACGAAATTCTTACATTCTTGAATGAATCTAACAAAAACGCTCTACGAGACATGAAAAATACAGTGATGGAGTACACAACACAAAATAAGCGGTATCGCAGATTACGTGAGCTTTGTAAAACTATTGGTTTGTAAAAGCGATATACAAACTTACGCTGACACGTTTACCTGTTATGATCCGTAGGGCTAGTTGTTACCGGCATTTTGTTTATGGTTGTAAACGATGGGTGTTCCTCACGATTTAACAAAGCGGTAACTCGCAAACCCAGACAAGCGTGCGACAAGGTATACCGGGCGATTATTCTACTAATTTTTTTTGCAAGTCGCTGCACGCTGCGCGTAGATCGTTAACTTGTTTTTTTATGTCGGCCAGGTTCACAATTTTTTTACAGTTAATCGACCGTTTTATTTCGCATAGTTCGGTGTACTTATCCTTTTTTAAGCTTAATTGCATTTCAAGATGCTTTAGTAAAATTCATCGCGGGTTTTCATTTTTTCAAACAGATCTTTTACGTCCTTGGTCGCATCTTCGTACATTTTTATCAGATGAGTTGTGTACACGTGAATACGCTTACGTAATGCGTCTGTATCGTCTTGTTGTAAACTATCCTCGCGATCAACCATCGCGTCGTCGTCTTCAGGCGCCATTTGAACAGGTATTGTAACATCAGCCATGTCGTACACGCACGGCGGTCGTTGAAGTTACTTTTGGTACTTCATAACCTATATTTATACTTGCATCGCACGATGTCTACATCAGGGCCTCTTCCCTCGATAGCTAATTGTGTGATGATTAAATATTTCAATGTGCTGTTAGACAACTGATCATAACGGCATGCCACCTAATTTGCTACAAACCTTAAATATCAACCGACCCTCGTCAGCGTGCACTCCGCCACGTTCGCGCTCTCGCCGCACCGCACCTCGCGCACCACGAACGCCACGTCCGCGCCCACGTCCGCGTGCGTCCCGCGCACGCATCGCATCGTCACGAACGTGTTCGGGCGCAACCACGCCACCGACGGCGTCTTGCGACGCACCAGCGCGCGGAGCTGCGAGTTGTCGTCGGCGTGCACCACCTGCACGCGCAGATCCGGCGCGGGGCCGCTCGGCGCGGCGGCGTCCGTCGTGCCCTCCCAATACGCGAAGTCCGTCATGCCGAAGCGACGACTGCCGTACGCGCGATCCCCCGTGCCCGCGCGACCGAGCTGCTCGCGTCGCTCGCGACGGCGAGCGTAGATGCCGCGATCGCGCCTCTTGGACGTGACGCGCTCCCACGCTTTTCCGGCGAGCCGTGATCGGTTGCTCGTTACGTCCGGCATCGGCGACGCTCGTCACGAATCGCAAGCTCGCGCGCGCGTGTATGTATACCTACCCGCAGACGCGAGCCGTCGCCGCGCGAATCCGCAACCACCCCGACTAACTTGGGTGCGACACCCTCCATAGATACTTGCCGACGCCGCCGGGGTCGCTCGTGGGCGTGCGTGCTGATCTGCAAACAAGCGCGTCTCATGAATGCGATTATAAAATGGCGATCATTTTTTATTTTTTACCATTTATGCGTCTGGCCTACGCGTCTCACATCGATCCCATCATCATGCCGCCGCCGTGATACATGTGCGAGTACGTCACCGGCTCCAGATATTTGCTGAGGCCTTTGCGAACCTTGCCGCACCCCGGGTACACGCGCTCGCCCCAGTGCCCGGTGTTCAGCGTCACACGGTCCAGCCCGCCCGTCTGGTGATTGTACCGCGCCTGATGCCCTTGGAAACATATAGTGTTTGCTTGCACGGGCTGCTCGAAGTACGAGTCGTCCCCACTCGGAGCGGGGGAGGTAAGGAATTGGTAATGCTCCTTATAGTACTTCGCGGTGCTGTACATCACGGGCTTCATGGACTCCAGCCCGGTGTGATTGGCGAAAGTGCCTGTTGTGTCTATGGGATTGTCCTTGATCTGTTCCGAGTATCCGATCAAACACGCGTACAGCGAGGGCACGGTGGCGCCGATGCACCCGTCGCTTTGATTTTGATCCGAAATATTGTAAAAACGACTGCCACCGCCTCCAAGAGAATTTACGACCCTGAGATTGTCCTGTATGAGCACGTTCCGCGAGCGATACACCACCGACTTTTCGTAGATGGTGAAATTGCCGTAATGCATCTTCTGCACCACATTGTCGGCGAGTTGAAAGTTGTAGTACCCGACGAGCGTCTCGCCGGTCTCCGCGCCACCCTTCATCAGGATCGCGGTGTTGGTCTCGTACGTCTGGTACGGTCGCAGCAGCAGGTAGCCGAAAGGGAACATCTTGTTTTCGGTGATCAGGCTGCGCAAAAAATCCCGCTTCGGTGGCTGCATGCACATCAAAGCGTACACGAAGTACGCGTGCGGGCGCTTCGCGTACGATTTGTGGTCGAAGCGTTTTAGAAACGCCTTCGTAACCATAAAGGACGCCATCTGCTCGTACGGCGCGGACGACGCGGAGGTTCCCGGACCGATTGTCGCCGAGAAGAGGTTCATGCCAATGGGATTGTGGTTAAGGGATGTCATGTAATACGCCTTCAACGCGCACGTGTCGTGCAGGATGTCCAGATTCGTTCCTGGTTGGATTCTGGCAGTGTTTGACTTTAGGAAACCGTACAGGTGCCCGTGGTAGCCTTTTTGTTCGTCGTCGCCGTCAAAGCATTTATGCAAAACACGCGCGAACGCTTGCGCGGGCTGTGCAGCTGCGAAGGCGGTGATCTTGTTGGCGAAAGCGCTGGGGGCTTTGAAGGGGCTGACGATCAGACCGTAACGCGTCATGCCCAGCTTAACATGCATGTCCGTGAGGTCGTTATTCGGTATTTTAAATGTAAGCCTTGATCCGTTACAAACAGTTACGATTAGTGTAACAAGTGTATTAAAGTTGCTTCCACCGAGTACGTTTACAAAACAGTAGCTGCACGCAAATTGTTTTAAGTATTTCTTGATAAAGTCCGGCACCGCCGTGATAGGGCCCGCGTTCGTAGTGGGAATCAAGCCAGTCAAGTTGAACGCATCAGGACCATACCACTTGCCATTTGCTGTGATCGGAAGTGACTCGATCAAGTCGTGATATTTTTTCCAGCTCGTAGCATCTTTTAAATCGATGGCATCGAACGCCACTAATAACATGTCGATGAGTCGCTGTTTGACCCACGATTGGTTATTATCGCCTACTTTAAGTTTGCATACAACGTAAGGAATTGCAAGTAGATGACCAATCTGTTCGTCGGTGGGCGTGGTGTCGTAACAAAAATTGGCTTTTACCCTCATTTTCATTTCGTCGGAAAAATTTGCTGATGATTCGTAGTGTGCTTTTAACTCCTCGTTGAAAATTGTTGCCTTGTATTGGTCGCAATCTTTGATATGCTTATCATATGCCGGACATCCAGAAAAACAGTCCTCGTACGCATCAAATGTCGAGATAGCATCGACCAAAGTTGTAAGGGGTACGGCATCATCAAATGGTACGTTAACTCGGGTGCACGGGTTCGAGGAGCTTGACTCATTAGAAGGTAACAGGGAATTTGCAAACAGCGTCAGACAGTCGTCGTCGGCGTGCACGAGATCGTCGCGCGCGTGTTGTGTGACACCATAATAAAAACCTTTGTCTTTCTTCAAACATCGCATGTCCAACACCAAATTGCCTGCGCGCTTGCATTTTAGAACGCAGGTGCTGAAGAGGGAACGCTTGACGTCGTCGTTCCAGCGCAACGTATCGAAACACGGTGTGATTCCGGCGCACATCTTGTCGAACTCGGCGATCAGCGCCGCACATTTTTCCGGCTTGTATATCTCACACCCGCTCGTGCACTTGGCGAGAAGTTTGACGCCTGTATAGTTGTTGTAACCGACGGGGACCACCTTTACATCACGATCAATCAACATTTCATTGACACCGGGCTTGCTCATGTTGATGTATAGATCTGTTGCCATTTTTACAAACGGTAATGCTGTAAGTGGATACGGTATCTGCGCATTTGCGGCCTTGTATGATGCAACAGATTGGCGTATTTCGTTTAGCCAGTTTTCATGCATTGCATTTGTGAAACTCATTATTGCAGCGTTGTGCTGTCGTAACGTGATATACACGGCCAGCACAGTTTGCTCGAACGCCGTCGTATCTGACGGGCAGGGCGGCATCGGCATGCCGTGCCCATCGTCCGTCTCCAAGAGCTCCTTGTATCGTGCGATAAGCGCGTCGCAAACGTACGCCCGCGTGGCGTGCTCGGCGACGGTGTGCGCGTACAACCAAGCGGCGTAGGAGTTACGGTCATTGCCGTTCTCAAACATGGCTGTAATCTCTGCAGTACGCACACTTATCGTGTAGTATTGTGCGATGTCATCCGCGGTGCACGTCGCGTCTCCCACCACGCTGTTCGTTCTGTCCATATCCAGGAGGTATCTTGGGACCTCCGTGTGCATGTGCCGCACGAAGGCCTCCTCGGCGGTGCCATCAAAGAAGGTGTTTGCGAAGCGGTCGAGCGTGCTGTTCATCATCGGGGGCATACCACGGTCATCATTGTTGTTCTCGTCGTGTGGTAGGTCGCCCACGGCGCACTCGCCATCGTACTTGTCATCAGTGGCAGCATCGTTCGTGTGGTGACACTGCAAAGCGGGCGTGTCTGTGGCCCCTAGCGCGCCATCGTTGATCAAGAAGTCGTTATCCAGAGCGTCGATGAGCCGGATCTCCACGAAAGTGTCGACGTCCTCGTCGTAGATGGCGATGGATCGCTGCGCGCTCATGCTCCGCTCGGTTCCGCGGCGCGCGTTGCGATCGAGGTTGGTCTCCTCGTCCTGCATCAAGAAGAACTCGCCGATGGCGCGCTGGCGCAACGTGACATCCACGGGCTCGGGCATGTCGGGCATTTCGAAGCATTTTGTCTCGTAGATGGTGCAGTCGTTGCGCGCGTCCATCACGTTGGCGGACTGTCCGTTCAGTCCGGACTTGAAGTTCTGCGGACCCTCGGGTCCGGCGTACATGTACACGTAATTCTCGCGACGCACCTGCGTGACGTAATGCTTCATGCCGTCGGGCACGATCCAGCTGTCGGGCTCCACCCCCCGCGCGCGCATCACGCGCTTGCACCGACTGTCGAGCAGGTCCCAGCCGTGCTCGGTTTTCTGGATGGTGGCCCAGTCCTCCACCTCGCAGGCCAGAGCCTTGCGGGCGGTCTGAGCGGTGAGCACGGTGCCGTACCGATCGTTCCACACCTCGTCGTAAGACTTGCAGCGCAGTAGCGACTCCAGCACGCCGAGGTACACCGTCTCGAGCACCGCGTTGCGGATCTGCTGCAGGTTGTTGGTGTAGCACATGCGCCCCTTCTCGGTGTTCATGAACCCGTGTTCGAGGATCATGGCCAGCCCGTAGCGCGTGTAGTGGTCTCGGCGCTCGCTCATTCGTTGGCTCACGAGGCGGCTCACGCCCTCCTCGGGCACCGGGCCCAGGAGGTGCCTGTCGAAGTGGTACTCGTTCCACGTGATGGTGGACGTGTCCTTCGTTTCGCGGTAGGGCAGCAGCTTGGTGGGCCACAGGTCCTCCTGTCGTATGAGGTTGATCATGACGTCGGTCATATGGGGCGAGTAGCCGAGGTAGGCCTCGGGCAGCGCGAAGTTCTCGCGGCCGTACTGATCGTACGGGGACATCAAGTACGGTTTGGAGGGCTGCCCGAAAAACTCCTTGAAGGAATTGCCGGATGCTTCGAACAAGGGGGCGGAGCCGTTGGCCGCGTCGCGCCTACCATCTCCGTGCGGTTCCTTCGGTGCCGGGTACGCCATGTTTCCGCGTGTTCGTCACGAGCGTGGTTTACCCTGACCGGCGTCGGGAGTATTTATACATGGTACTGCGACCCGGTCGAAAGGTAACGCGTCGACGCTCGCACTGAGGCTTGGTGCTGTCGCGCGCGTGTATATATATATAGGTGCGCGTAAGTCGGACGTCAACCGGCGCTTGGGCGGGTCGCCATGCTGCTGCTTTGCACGTGCGTCGCGGCGCTGCTTCTGGTGGCCCTCGCTACGGGCTACGTCGTCGGGCACCGCGGCGTGCAGCGCGCGCTTTCCGAACGAGTGGTCTACCGGTACCTGAGCGATAGCCAATCCAAAATCGTCGACGATCGACCCGTGCTGCGCGTCGGCGACGTGTGCTACGAACGCGCCGACGTGCACGTCACGGCCCGCCGCCGACGCCCGGAGCGCAACCGGCACTCGATGGTGCCCGTCGCGCCGCTCGCGCGCATGGTGTGACGACCACGACCCGCGCTCACGCAGCCTCGCTCAGGAAGGCGCGCACGTCCATCAGGATGGTTTGGCGCACGGCGTGGTCGAGCAGCAGGTTGGTGTGCGTCGCCGACGGGTACGTGCGCAGCTTGGCGGGCCGCTGGCCGTTGTCCACGTCGTTGTACGCTGTGATCAAGTCGTGGGAGTGCGAGCGGGGGATGACGGCGTCCGCCTCGCCGTGCACGACGAGCAACGGCGCTCGCAGGTTCAGAATCGCGCGCCCGTTGTGCATGCACGGGAGCGCCAAAACGCCCAGCAGCTCGCGGAGCAGCGGCACGCGCACCACCACCCCCGCGGCATCGTAAAACGGCGCCAGCAGCAACACGCGGGACGGCCATTGCGTCTGGGCGAGCGGCCACGCGGCCAGAAGTACCGCGCAGCCGAGCGAGTAGCCCACCAGCAAGGGCGGGCGCGCGCCCGTGGAGGCGTCGCGCACGAAGCGAAGCAGCGTCGCGCAACGATTCACCTGCGCGTGAAATCGTGGCGCGCGATCGGCGGTCGTGCCGTACCCGCTCCACTCGTGCGCCAGATACGCGCAGCCGAGCGCGCGGAGCAGATGCGCGGGCGCCGTGGAGTCGTGCACCGTCTCGGCGTTACCGTGCACGTAGCAACCGATGCGGTCGTAACGTTGATGGTTGCTGATCAGGAGCTCCTGCGCCTGCGTGCCGCCACGCTCCAAAAAGCGGCCTTGCATTTCCGGATCGCCCGGGAAGCCAAGCACGCACAGAAACTTCTCCCCGTCCTCCGCTCGAAGATAAAAAGTGTGCAGCCCGCGAGCGTGCAGCCGTTGATGCACGGCATCCGAGGCAACGCGACTGAGATCCAGCGTGCTGGCAAAGGCGTATTTTTCGAGATACGCGTCAAAGGACATCGTGATGACTGTTATGACCACAAGCGACACGAGTGGCAGCTACAAATGAGAGGCACCTCGACAGGCAGCGGCATTAATCATTTCCACCGCTCACACACCCACCAGGTCCACCGCCCAGTATTTATACTCGCAGAGTACGCAGCTATACAAATCGCCATGCGCGAACGCGGGGGGCGCCGGAAACGGACCAGCATTTTCGACTTCGAACCTCCTCCAACCCAAACGGTGGAGCAACAGTCGGATGATTCGGATGCCGAGAAGGGTGACTTCATGTCCAGACTGCTCATGAAAGATCAAAAAGATGCGTACAGACAGTTTATGAATCTCAACCCAGGCGAGGTGTCGATCAACGGCGTTACCACCAAAATGTGCAACCACCCCGACTACGACCGGTGCAGCAACGCGTCGGGTTTGATGGCGTATTTTTTCGCGCACACCTTGGACCTGCGCGATCAGACCGGTGGTGTGCTCGACGACGCACCCGCAACCGTCCGCGAATTCTTCAGAGGCGCGTCCACCCGCGGGCACACGACGGAGGTTTTTGCGCAGCGGCTGGCCGCGCGCTTTGAACCGTTGCTGAGCGCCGTCTGCGTCACGGCACGACAGATGTTTCTCGCAATGCAGTGCAACGAGGACGCGGTATGTCGCGACGCCTACGAACGCGACGTCTGCGCACGGCTGTTCGTGACGCTCATGACGGAGATATTTAAGCATCGCGCGGTCGCGCGCAAAACGTACGGCAAGCTCCTGAACGCCACCGCCGTGTCGGCCGTCCGGAGCGAAAGAAAGCGCGACGACGCCGACGCCGAGGACGATGACGACGACGCCGACGACGATGACGACGACGACGACGGTGGCGAGGACGCCGACGCGGGCGAAACGCGTGCACGACACGCTAGCGTGTGTCCTATCAACTGGTTAACGCGCGTGCTGTCGCCCACGGAGATGAGCCGAGTGATCGACGAGGATTTCGCGTACGCGCGTAACATGATACAGCGACCGCTGGTAAACGTGTGCGCGATCGACGGTAACGTCGGCCAGTTCAAACACACCATGGATGCGGCTCGTTCGAATCGAAGTCGCAGGTTGATCACCCGTGTGTCCGTCGTGGGACTCGCGTACGCCAACGACGTCGCGCAGCTGATCGCAAACCCGCGCGTTCGGCGCCGGCAGCATCCCAAAACCATCGAGGTGAGCGCAAGTCACGTCGCCGTCGCCATGCACAGCGCGTTGCTGCGGCACCCTGAATACGGCACCGACCCGTCTCGGTGGTGTTTGCAAAAGATTCTAGCGCTGAAAACTCTCCGCGTCAACATACTGATGTGCCACTACAAGCGGGTGAATCGCAAGCTCCGCGAACAATTTACGTTCGCCAACGTGAGCACCGAGAACTTGGGTGGCATACGAGGAACCTGTTACGTGTTCGACCTGCAGTGTCAGCAGGGCGAGTTTACGCGCGCGATGCTCGAAATCGTGTACGATAACCGCGTGGAGCCTTCTAAGTTGCTGGATGTCTCTGGCGTCAAGGGCTTCGCGTCCGGGTACGGCGAGGAGATGGACGAGGCCAAACCGCCGTTGGACATGTATTGCGACGACGACACGGACGGGTGCACCGGCGCCAGCAGCGACGGCGACACGGACGCGGACGAGGAACCACCCTGCGACGTTGCGGAGACGAAGGAGTATCTCAACGTCAAATGCACGCCGGCAGATCACAGCACGTTTCCGTGCGACGCCAGACACACTCTGAGCAAATCCAAAAACCAGGGGCTGCGAAGGTCGTACTGGCAGTCCGTGCACGCCAACCGAGAGCAGCTGAGCGGGCATCTGATCCGCCAGCAGCGCGCGAACGACAACAAAGCCCACAAGATCAGGTTCTGCGCCCGCGATGTCGCGTTGCTTTTGAAAACCGCGTCCATCAGGGACAGGTTGCTGCGGACGATCAACGCGAGCTCCGAAAATTCGCAGTCCGATCTCATGGCTACCATGCTGCCCGCGCAGAGAAGCATGCGCAAACTCTTCCGGGAGCGCGAAATGCACGTGCCTCTCGTACGCGATGCTATTTTGAGCGCGCAGCACGTCAACGCCGCCTGGCGCGCGGTGCTGACATCGATCACCGACGAGGACCCGGATCGTTTTGTGTTGTGGATTTTTGCTGCTTTCTACGACTTTATGCTGCGTTCAGAGTACGAGAAGCGACCGTCACCACCGACCAAGAAGCGCAAAGCGAGCGCGACGGTGGCGCACGTCCAACCCCGCAGAGGTTATGAGTTGAACACCTTCAAGATTACGGACAGCGAGTTGATGATCGTCGCGGACACGGGCGCGGGCGATGAGTTTAAGTTTAAACGGTGGACGAATCTCACGGATCAGTACGTTTTGAAACAACTCGAGTGCGGCGATGAAAACTTATTCCGCTGTTAATTTGGGAGACGGCAAAAACCGGACACGATACCGGCGTAAGAATAAAGATTGGCGACTTCGGCGTTCACACTTTGCCGGTGATACTGGCGATATTCACGTACGCAACGCACTACGGTCACGCGGAGGACTCGTACGCGGAGCTTCGAATCGGTCACGAAATGCACGCGCAACGGACCTACGTGCATTTTCTGTGGATGTGTACGCTCTCCACGGTGTACTCCGCGGTGTACAGCGCCAACGAGGTGTACGGAACCCCGGAGTTGCCGGGCAACGGCACCTATCACATCTTTCAGGAGTAGCGAGCGCGCTTATAGTTCACCTGATGCACTACGCTTTTACATGCTGATACGGTCGAAGGCGTCGATATCAATACCACGCGTTGGGTAGGGGTGCAAAATTTTTTGTAAAATACGAAACATGACGTAAAAAAGTTTTGTATATATATATAAATTTTAATAGCAAATGTAGTGAGTACGTCAACCGTAATGTGCTCGCTGTCAAGAAAGAACCAGCACAAATTGCCTTACATCCTGGAAGTGCCTAAGTGTATAAATACGTATACCATCAGCACGTGGCGCAGTAAAGATACTTTGCGTGTTGTACGCGGCGTCATGTCCATCGTCACCCAACTACGCATGGCGGATGATTCCTCCCAAAGCGAGGGTCCGTCCACCGCCACGGTAAAGCCAAATCCCCCAGCGAAGAAAAAGCCGGTTTTGCCCACCTCCACGTATGAAATCCTTAATTTATTGCCTTCGTACTTTGAAAACCAAACAGAGCTTGATGCTCTAAATAAGGCTTTTTTACCGTTAAAAATCGAATTAAGTTTATCTGAGGACGCGCAAAACCCTGCGCCGAAATGCAGTTTTGAATTATGCGAGACGAGCACGTCCACGTCCAATACTTGTAAAGAGCAACACGGTGCATTAAGATACACCAGCGATTACTGCGAAAAAATTTGGAATGACTTCACACCGCGTTTTAAAATGCTTTGTGGAATTGGCGTTACACCACACCAAAACACGTATTCCACCACATTCCATATGGACCCCATGATGAATGGGTGGTTTGAAATATGCTTGAATATGCCCAGCAATAACACTTTTGTGAAGGCCAATTTCGAAAACGCTGCCATTAGGATTCGAAAGTTTCGTCATTTGTGCTTTAAAATTTTAAAACCAGCACATTCAAATGCCGTTCTATATGTAGGAACTTCAAACGCCGAGGTGACGACGAATCTCATTATGAATTTTAGAAGGCCCGGGAATTTCGGCATAATAGAACCTGCGCACTATGTTACACGTATTGCTGAGTCAAGTAATGACTCGGTAACTTCTCCTTTATTTATTGCTCAAGTGGGTAAAGTGTTGATACAGCGCAAAAAAAACTTAGCTGATGCGATTGGCAATGCGGTATCACAGCCGGGTGATCGTTACTACGACATCGGATGGCATGCTAATTTATCGCTACATATACACGTTGATTTAATAACAGGGGACCTTTCGCGGGTGAAACCACCAGATGAATGGAATGATGAGGATAACTGCGAAGTCGATCAACCTTATTCTGACAATACGCATGCGTTCATTATTCGCAAACAAGGTAAATATATGGAATTACACTATAACAAGTGGCTACATCACAATAAAAATTGGATATGTACTGTTAAAGAAGAAGGTGAAGATTATTTTACAGGAATTCAAGATTATATTCAACTGGATGCAAACCCTTTTCGAGCCTTAACCACGAAAAGTCATCTCGAATTTTGTATAACAAATACCGAATTAAAAAAAACATTTATGTACGTTGCGCACAATTGGCACGGCCGCACCAATTGGTAGCAACCGCACGCGCGTCTGCAGAATATCACTATAGAGTCACTAGATACTCCCCAGAGGCGTCGTCGAAATCTAAGTTCAACGTAGGTAAACTTTTCGTCGAAACATGATTTAGGCACGAGCTCCGTCGAAACATGCCAAAATATTTTAACTTAAACATACACGATTTTTTGTGCATGTCTTTGACCCCGCAGAGGTCCTGAGTTGAACCATATCGGGTTGACGAACGGCCCGTTGATGATCGTCGCGGACACGGGCGCGGGCGATGATTTAAAACGATGGACGAATCTCACGGATAAGTACGTTTTGAAACGGCTCGAGTGCGGCGATGAAAACTTATTTCGCCGTTAAATTGTGAGCCGGCAAAAACCGGACACGATACCGGCGTTGGTTGTAGCACAAACCGCGTAATGTAAAGTATATATACACGCGGTCATCGATATACATACGCATATGCACTGTTTGCACGCGTGACATAAAAAGTGATCATGTCCGTCGTCCCGGAGTTGAACACTGAGCTGGCGCTTATGTGCATGACCCGCCCTCCTCCGCACCGGAAGAGTACCGGTGGACCAGGCGGCCATCACATATGGACAGTAAGGTTATATAACAGTGATCCAAGCCCGTTAATCCATAAATTGATAAACGTAATCGGTAGCCCCCAAATCGATTTAAAAACGGTATTGGGAACAGAAATTGAGGGGTCGATTCGTATATATCCCGATGCAATAGCATTTGAAAATATCGATCCTAGGTATACGGTACGAACGCGTAATCCTGAATTACATTATGAAAACAGAAATTTTGAAATTCTACGTGACGGGTCACCCCTAACAGACACTATCGAATTTTGCCTAGAACCTGCAGGTATTACGGATCTCACCAATAACTTGGCATGGTACGTGTTGCGTAGGTCGGAAACACCGTTACACACGCACGAACCAGGTGCGGGGCGGACATCTACCACGATAGGTACAATTTCACACGAAGGCACCGCCGCTTCGACGGGTGGTCACAAATTACCACGGCCCAGGATGAAAACCATTTCAAGAGAGGAACGAGAGGCACGAGCTAGCAGACAGGCAGACGCGTTCAGACGGAATTTTGCCGGGGCGCATGCTGCCCCCAACAGGCAGGCAGGCGCGTCCGAACGGAATTTTGCCGGAGCGTATGCCGGATCGGAAACGGCACAAGCCGGGGCGCAAGCTGCTCCCAACAGCCAGGCAGGCGCGTCCGAACGACACGGTCCAGGCTTACACCACGTAAATTCAGACGCAATTGCCACGTTGCGTAGGAGTAAATATCAGTACCGTTACGCTTTCAAACGTCCAGGTGTGACTTATTGGCTACCAAACCCGGGAGAATTATACGACATTGAAAATGGTGTGGAGTATACTATCGATAATCTTGCGGGTAAAATAGGCGTGGTCCAATTACAATTACAATTACAATTACATCCTGGTGTGGGTACCCCGCATGGATTTTTTTACCAAAAAACCCCCAAAATTGGTAATTTTAACGAAGGATGCAGTGCTGTAATCACCAAATTTTGGCATGGTGCACGTTTAAACACACAGATCGTTTTGCCGAATGCGGACGAAGCCAAACATATTCTGAGTGATGGCGACGAAGTTCAGTTTGTTACCGGTAATGAAACCGTTGAGACGCCGATTCATTACGAGTTTTATCGTGAGGCGCTCTATCCAACAGAATTGGTGCTGACGAACGACAAAATCAGCGTGAGTTGCAAATTGCCGAGGCCGTTGGCCGTGAGATGCGATATCCAGAACCATACCGTTATACAATCAAACGCAGAAGATTATACTTTTAAAATTTACCAAAACCCACTTGGGTATTATATACTTGTTAAAGCAAACACCCCTTCCGTTTACATCGTTTACTTCGATGGTAGCAGCGCTTTATTAAAACCTGGAACCCCATACGTAATCACGTACGGTGACTATGTCGTATTTCACCCATTATCTGGTAAAGATGCAATTGAAAATTTAAACGCCTTGCTGACCGATAAACGTCCGGACCACACTATTTCGCGAGCCTATCGGTTTAAATTAAAGATGGCATGTATCATGGATGATGATAATGAGGTGGTATCTACGAGCGAGCCTTACGGTGTGACCAAGGATGTTGTGAAGGCATTGGTAGACCAAATCAACGAGATCCACGAAAGCAGACGGCGTGAAGATGTGGTTGATATTTCGGATGATATGTAGAGCACAATTATTGCTGCGCCCGATGCGCGTCGCGCTTAGCTGCTTTACCTCATGCAACAATCACCAAACTGGTTCGTGTCCACAGCGTCGAGGTGTTCAAAATATAAAATTCCACGCCCTGACACAGGTAAAATCGGTAAGCATACGACGAGCAGAAAAAAATGTGGATCCAACACGTCCTCGACACCCTGAAGAAAATCACGCCGGACACCGACCTGCAAACGGTGTATCGCATCGTGCGCGAAAGCATGGGGCCGGAGACGGAACTAACCCGACTGTCCGCGTTCGCGTGCGAACTGCTCGATCGCACCGACCTGACCGTCGCGTGCAAACTGTACGGCGTCTTCGCTGTTTATCACGACGTCCGTAGTCAGTACGAGGCCGTTGTCCTCGCCGCGCGAACGGCTCTGAAACGCGTCGACCGCACCGACGCGATGCAAACGACGATGCGTAAAATATTCCGGACGTTGCGCGATGTGTACCGCGCGTATGGCGTGCGACTCCCCGACGACTTTTACGCCCCCGTCCTTTACGATCCGAGCGTGGTGTACGCGGCCCGCGCGTTGTCCGACACTCATTGTTGCGACACCCCCGACATGCTCGCGACGCTGCGCGCGCACAACGGCGCGAAGCTGGACGAGGCGCAAGCCGCCGGTATGTTGTGGTCATCGGACGTGTGCAACCAGGACGCGACCGACGTGGCACGCGCTCTCACGTCGGTGCGCGGCGGCGTGTCGCAGCTAGACGCGGAGGCCGCCGAGCTTATGCAGCGCTTGTCGGAGACACCCGAGCTACTCCCCGTGCTCAACGCCTACCCGGAGGAGATGACGCGCATGTTAGCCGTGTACAAACGATAGATAACGTTCAGAATTTGCCATAGCGAAGCTCGCGTAGAAAAAAGTTTACCCAACCGACAAACTTTTTTAATTTAGCAGGTGCGGATACAGCAGCTGAAAAATGTCTTCATCCCGTGGTCTACCATAGATGCATTTTGGGGAATGTTCCGTCAGTTTGTAGTATAAAGCTTCACATTTATGCAACGCCGGAAAGTTATACTTCCGCAGATTTATGTGGTGTCCGATATAACTTTTGAAAGCTTGACAATCCACATCATTCAAACCATTTTCAAAATTTTTCATTATGCCGATAAATTGTTCGTGTTCCTTAACCACGCTTTCCTCAAAAAACTTTTTGTCAGTCCAACGTATCATATACGACGTTAAAGATTTAGATCGAATAAAAGGTAACTGATTAATTTGTAGGGAAACTAGCAGTTTGCGCGCAAAAACCCGTTGCACTCTAAGTCTGTGAAAAATACACACCAGATAAAATTTAATTAAATTTTCGACGTAAATAGAGTAATGTTCCCCTTCAACACCCAATTCTTTTGTATCGGAATAAAGTGTGTCGTAGCACGCATTTTTTATATTTTTATTATTCTTATTGTCAACGTACAATAAATTGTCAATATCATTCTCTTCCTCACTGTACGATTCTAAATATTCAATGATCATAGCGTGCCGTTTATCGTTTTCATCTATCAGAGTTTTGACGACCGTAGAATCATTGTCTTTCACTGCAAGCAACACGACTTTCTCCCATCGGCATAAATATTCTTTGCAGTTTAAAAACTTTGCCTTGTCAAGTTCTGTAAGATTTTGTAATGAACCATTAACATCTGCGCCGCATTCCGTAACCTCGTTTACATTTGGTATTTGTCGCTCGGTAGGTAACAGGTTATCGAGCAGTTTGGCAAATGAATAGGTTGTGTCAATATCTTCGGAGGTGTTTGGTTCGCCTAACAAAGCGGCGACAAGGCGATTTCGCTCTTTTTCAAGTTCCTCCTCTGACAACTGGGTCGTTTCGCCGTTATCGCCGTCGTTTACAAATTTGACCGACATTTTATTGAGATATATGCTGTGTGTTATAATGCAGATGCATGTATTTATAGATATATACAAGTTTGCTACGTTTTATGAAATCACATTTGATTTGTTATCCGGTGGTGTACGCGACGAGCGATGCTCTAATCACCACGACTTTTTTGGTAAAATACGTACCATTGCGCAGCAAATGGTTCGTCGACCAGATAACTCACATCTGATGAACAGATTTTACGCACGCTTGTGCGGTGTATCAATACTTTCGGAATAGTGATCGCCAGGTCATGAGGCGAAAGTGGCTGCGCCACCGAGTCGATAAAACGCTAATTTATGACATGCACTAAATGCTGAATAATACCGTGCACAAGTTCGAGTTGTGTCGAAATAAACGCTTTACACTGAAAATGATTGCTATTATTTAAACTTTGAAAACCACACAATATTCGTTTTTGAACATAAAGCGTAAGTGGTATGAATACCTGCATGACATAGCACCATACACCATTTTTATTTGTACGTTTTCTAGGTATAAATGATCGTGCACGTTCGTAATAACTCCGTAGGCGTCTGCACTCTCGGATCGATCTAGTATTAGTTCATTTCATACACAGGTAGTGAATACAACATATTGTCAGCCACACCCAAAAACCATATCTCATAAGTGTATTCGTCGTTTTCGTTTTTTTTGCACGCCAATTTGATCGAGGATGGGTGGTCGGTTTTTACTGCACCATCACCGCGTTCAGTGAAAATGGATATGTGTCCCATAAATTTTTCAAACGTAAGCTTTTTTTTCTTCTCGAAATATGCTTTGTACGGTTCCTTATCTAGTAATCCGGCACGGTATAAAATGATCATAACGTTTTGTAGTTCATCATGATAACGTTCGTAATTACTACACTCGATGGTAAAGTGTAAATGGTCATCACGACGCTGATTCAAATATTCTAGTACCGCTATCAACATCAACAGGTTATCCACTTTTTGTACTACATAATCCGTCAATATCACCATATTGGTGCGGTGAACGTAGTTTTTAAAGACGTCTATGTAGAAATTAACGTGCGCTGCGTAAGTATTTGCCGGCGGTATTAAATATAATTGTTTTATGTTCGCACGGGATTGCATCGCGTCCGTGAACACGTCTACGCAAATTATAGATTCGTTTGTGGGGTCGTTTTCTATATAATCCCACATAACAAACGGCCCCCTAATTGGATTTACTAAGTCCTTATGGTAATTGTAACACACACCCCATGTATCAGGAGATACAAACGGGGCAGGAGATCCGAAAGGAAAACTCAAATGGGGTTTACCGTTCACGTTATAACATGCGATCGACATTATGTCGTATACGTTTTTGCATTCATTATCACGGTGCTATTTGTACGGTGTATACAGAGAAGTTTGTAAAAACATATTATAACCTGCGACCGCAAATGGTTTCGCGTTTGCTTGTTCGTAAATTGCCCTTGCCTTTGCAGCTTTACGTGTCGCACGTGCGCGCGCGTTTTGAAGGTTGCTCGTGAGCGATTCGCACATCCCGCAGCAGTCGCGTCAGGTGCATCGCCGCACACAGCGTGCCTTTCAGCCGACGGAAGCGTTTGAGTCTTGCGCGCCGATCGGCAAAAACCAACCGCACCTCGCGACGCAGCTCCGGCACTTGCACCACGGTGTACTCGTCGCGCTCGGGAGTCAGCTGTACCAGATGCAGCCGTTGCACGTCGATGCCGTAGTGGGCGCGCAGCAGGTGCGCGTACACACTCTGCTGCATGGAGTAATGCACGAACGGAGTGTCGGGCAGGTGCGACAGCACGCCACGGCAACGACGGCCGTAGCATACGCGACACCCGCGCGCCGCGCGCACGCTGCCCGCGGTGTCGTCGAAACGATGCCCGCAATCGTACAGATCCTTGTGCGAGCGCTTCCAATCGTACATGGTGTACACTCCTCGAGCGCTCCTGGCGAGCATGTCGATACTACCAGCGACGCGTTCGTTTTCGTCGGAGTATACGCGCATCTCCGTGCGCCATACGGTCGGCTTGACGTCGCGATCGAAACGTCTGAACTGGCACATCTCCGCGGACGCCGCGTTGCCTTGATCCTCCGCGTACACTGAGCGTATCGGGTCCTCATTTCGTAGCGTCGCGCGCACGAAAGAAGTCGTGGCGTCGAACTCGAAGGACACGCGTACGAGCGGGTGAGTGTTGTAAAACCTGTCGCAAATGTTGATAAGTCAGAACATGATGCGCGTACGCTCAATCGTTTGCGCCGTTAAGTCGTGCCGCGCTTACGCACCTTTCGATCAGATCGTGCATCACCGTGCCGGCGCGCGACGCGCGTATACGGTTGTGCTCCCACTCTTCCAGAATTTCATCCTCGGTCATGCCGTAGTACTTATGCACGGCGTTCGAACGCCAACGGTGCCCGTACCGCGCGACGATCGCAGGCCCGTCGAAGGGCTGCCAGTATCGACCGAGGATGGTCGTGACCGAGGCGTAGTTACGCGCGGATTTGTGGACGGTGTATCGATGAGCCGCTTCGTCGAAGGTGATGTCGCCGTCGCGCGCGTGCGGGTTTAGGGCGCTGAGGTGGGTGTACATTTCTGCCTTCGAAGTTTGTGCGAGGTTGCCGGACATCGGCAATGGGCGTGCATTTTCAACGGCGTCGCGTTCTCTGTGTTTGCGCAGTTACGGTACCACAATCGGATGCGGTTGTATGCTTACCGGATGACGGTCCAACCGAGTCTCGCACGCCGCGCGAATTTGATGTTGATCGCCGATCCGAGGGATGCACGCCTCTTGGCAACGAAAGTGACAAACTCTTTGAAACGGGCGTGAAACGAGGCGAGGAGACTGTGTGCGGCTTTAATAAGCTCCGCCAGCACGGCGCGGCAGTTGAAACCAACTATTGTGCAATGTTGCCGGTTCATGGCCTACATGGCTGGCATCGCGAAGTATGATTCCGCACAATCACCCCGCATCCTACGGTTGCCAACGAGCGTCGCGCGCATTGCGCATCAGTCCTGTCGGACGTGCGTTACCGCGTGCGCAGCTCGCGCGCCTGCTCATGCACGCGTACGTGTAAAATGTATATAAATATATGTATACGTGTATATACACACACGCCTATGAACGTCTGACTGACGCGGTGGACCGGTACGCCGAATGTCCGTTGGCAGTTTCTACCACTCTGCCGATTTACGTATTTGGCATTTTGCCAAATTAAATTCTGAAGCGCAATTATGTTGCCAACAACGCAAACCGTTGCACGCGTTGAACACGCGTGAAGAAACGCGCGCGGCGATGGTGGCCGCCGCCTGTAAAGTTTGTGTTGAATGCATGCGTGCGGCGATCGAGGGAATACGCGATGACAAACTTAAAACGGGTCTGCAGGTCGCCGATAAAGTTGGCGAGATAATGCTAAAAAATGGGTGCCACTCCGCCTGCATGTGCGACGGGGATGGTTTTAAGCACGCTTGCTGCGTATCGGTGAACGATTGCGTGGCGCACGGGGTGCCATCGGACAAGCCTTTTTTCGCGGGCGACGTCATCACCGTTGACTTGGTGGTGCATCACGGCAACGGGTACATGGGTGATATGGCGCGAACCATCGTGCACGGTGTGGATGAGACGCACTCCGTTGTCACGGATAACCGCAATTTGCTGGAAACCATTATTCGTAATTACAACGAATATGATGATCGCAATTACCTGGCGTTGGAGAGTGCGATCGTCACGGCGTACGACGATTACGACAAGCTAAAACACGGTCGTGTGGTACGGACCCTAACCGGTCACTACATCGGTCAACGCATGCACATGCTGCCATCGATCGGCGCCGGTTGTATTGCGAGTACCACGCACGTACTTAAACCGGGAGACACGATGTGCATCGAGCCCGTGTGCGTCGCTCACCGTGACATTACGCAGCTAACGGACGACCGGGTTCGCGTCGAACCAAACAAGAATAAAGAATACATCGCCAGTACCGCTGACCACGTGGGCGCGCATCACGAGAACACGTACGAAGTTATGCCGGATTTAAGATTAAAATGTTTGACGGTATACAATGTACAAACTCTCCACATTAAAACGTAATCTTTGCTCGTCAAATGGCATTTCGGTGCTACGATCGGGTCGCAAACTTAATGCATGTTCGCACCATGTCCAGGGATTTAACCCTACGGTTGGTACACCGCGGTCAGAAAAGTCAGCGCCCCGCACAACTTGCTCAGCGTATTCTCACGATCCTCGTCGACGTGATCGTACGTAGCGCCGTTCACGATGTCGTTTGCCAGCATCAACTGGCCCAGGAAAAAAGCATCACGTTGCGTAAGCGTCAGGGTGCGTTTCACGCTGATGGGTTTGCCAAGGTACATGCCGTAATCGCCGCAAAGTCGCTGCCCTTTACCGTTTTCGCGTTCTTGGTAGTTCAGCGCGGTGCGCACGACGGGCACGGTCGTGTGCCTGTCCGCTTGCGCGATCCTCACGTGCATGCTGGCCACCTGCTCCAGCACGCGCGTGACGCGATCGTCATCCACGCCGTTCAGCTGCGCGCCGTCGTCGTTGATCAACGTCAACGAACAATACTGCGTGTATTCCTGCAGAATCCGCGTAACGTTCACGTTAAGCTTGAGCTGCACGGAGTTGGACGGCAGCTCGATCTGCATGTTCCCAGCGGAAATGTCGTAGTAGTTCGCATCGCTGACAAAGTCGCGCATCACCTGGCTGAGGTCTGCGTCCAGAGACATTTTCGCCACGAGGTTGTCCATCAGGTGGTTCCACACCAGACAATTCCTCGATATAGCGTAATCCGCGTACTCACAGAAACGGTGTTGCTGCAGACCTGTGCACTGGCGCAAAGTGCGGTACAGGTGAAAGACGTAGTTCCGCGCGGGCTCCTGGGTGTTTTTACTATCGCCACCATCCTTGCGCCACGGGTTGACGGCGTCCAAGTCCACGACGAGTGGCTGCTCCGGGGCCTGTTTCGGCTTCGCCTTCGAGTCGTCGCTCTGCTCCACGCACAGATCGTACATACTCGCGTTGTATTTGCGATTGAGAATGACCTCGTCATCCTCGAGCAAGCAGTCGGCGGTGTCGATCACCGCTTTGCTTGCTCCGACAGAGTTGATATGCATGGTCGCGCAATCGAACTCGTAGATATCCGCGGGGTCACCACAGTCGCCCGGCGTCTGCGCGGCCGGCACGTCACGTCGCACCGAATCGGGCTTGACCGTCAAATGCGTGGACTTCGCACTTAGTACGGACGCCTTTGCAATCCGTTTAGTTTTGAGTCGGGCGCCCCGGCTTTCGGTCGACGCAACCTCATTTTTGGACCCGACGCGTTGTTTTTTGCTTCGAACGCCTTCGTCATGGTTATGCTGCATAGTCGGCAATTGCGGAGGGCTGTCGTCGTCACGGTCGGTCACCCCCTTTTTCAGATTGCCCTGCACCACAGTGTCCGCTGGAGGTTCGGCGCTTTTTGCCCGAGCGATCTCGTTATCCACGGGGGGTGCACAGGTACGCCGATCCGATACTTTGACGGGGGGGGGCTCGTGCACAGCTTCGTCCTCGTCGGGCTTTGCAGCCACCGCATCGTCACGCGCGCTATCGTCGTCCTCGTCCTCGTCCTCGTCCTCGTCCTCGTCCTGCGGGTCGCAATCATCGGATGCGTCGTCCTTGACGTCGGCATCGTCCATCATCTCGACGTCGTCGTCCGTTTGCACAGCGTTCGGATCGAAATCCTCATCGGTGTCATCGTCCGTAATGTTATCCTCGCGTACGTGGTTGTCGACGACTTTGTCTTCGTAATCGTCACCCGCATCCGCTGCTACCTCCTCATCGTCCGCTTCGTCCTCGGAGGTGGCCACTAGGTCGACGCTCTCGTCATCGTCGGTGTCGCGCGGGCTCAATCCATGCGCCAAAAGAGTTTGGTTGCGGGCGACACGATCCTTAGACATATTTGTTTACGCGTGGTGTGTGATTGATTGAAGCGATGTTTCGGTTATCACGGTCTGGCGCGTGGGCGTGCCGATTGACACGGCGTCTAAAAAATTGTTATTCCCCACACAGGCACTGCACAACTCGTCGGGCCACCTGCGGCCCTAATTTACGTTTGTTGTTGACGCGCACGCACGCCAGCCGCTCCACGCAGGCGTTCACCCCCCCCGCCGCGTCGTCCTTCGCGTCGACGATCGCTGCCGCGTTTGGATACGCGTCCGCTATGGCGCGGGCCGCTGCGTCCGACACCCCGCGTACCACCTGCAGCATGCGAAGCCACGCGCCCCGCGCGTCGTCCTGGTTCGCGGACTTTTTCGCTCGAACGGACCCGCCGTAATACGTACCGCACACCTGCCCCCCCTCCGGCGCCCAAAGTTCGCGAACCGATTTCGTCGCGATCCATTTCAGCAACCGCGCGGTCTCCGTGACGTCCGCGGTGCGCACCACACCCACACCGTGCTGCAACACGAGCCTGCCTATCGCGGATCGTGCCCGCAGTCCTCGATTATCTTTACAGACTGCGCTACAGCGCAGCTGGGCGTCGCGCGGCACTGTCGGATGTTCCAGCAAAACCACGTGCTGTGCGTTTTGCGATTTCGCGTTGGCGGCGGCGCGCACGAGCTGATCCAGCATTCGGCCGTCGACGCACGACGCCTCGAGGTCGGACCATGTTTTACGCTCCACGGTGAAAAGCAACCGATCGTCCCGAAAAATGTGAAAGTCGGCCACGTCCAGCGTAGCGCGTTCGAAGGTTACGTCCGCCGAATCGAGGGCTTTGAAAACGGCATCCGGTTCACGGGTGTCCACGATAATACGAGCCATGTCGCAACTGCTGCACGTGCGCAGCGCCCCGCCGAGTATTTATACTAGGAAATCCGCATACGCTATTTCCGCGCGTATCGCACGTGCGTATATATGTATATA
The DNA here is from genome assembly GCA_001247695.2 of Cymbomonas tetramitiformis. Taxonomy (NCBI): domain Eukaryota; kingdom Viridiplantae; phylum Chlorophyta; class Pyramimonadophyceae; order Pyramimonadales; family Pyramimonadaceae; genus Cymbomonas; species Cymbomonas tetramitiformis. Next base: position 18,555 of record LGRX02002970.1, on the reverse strand, counting down.
TATTTATTGTATACATACGCGGAGTCACCGGGACTTGAAGCCCCACACACCGACAAAGACTGTGCCTTTATTTTATACATCTGCGGCGACTACGCTCCAACCCGACGTACCCGCACGCATGCTGCGTTTGTTGCCGGATCACAAACGCGGTCCCAACACGGACACGCCGTTCGAACACGCTTTGCGAGCGTGCGACCTGGACGTCGCCGTCGATCGGCACGGCTTGACGTGGGACACGTGCTGCAGCATGTCCGGTGATAAAAGCGGCGCGCGGTTGTACCGTTGCGGAATTACCGTGGACGCGGTCATCTTTTTGCGCGTGCCGACGGAGCGTTTACAATTAACCCCCGAGAACGTCGCGGGCACAGGGTTCTCCGTCGAAGAGTGGGCCAAGGCCCACGGCACTCGTGTGCACCCGCACGTGATGTGCGACTGTGCCGTGCAAACGCTTTGCGCCGCGACCGGATGGCCGCGCGCGAATTACGACGCGCTTTTCGGCGACTCGAGGCTTCGCCCGCGATCACGGATTTTGGTGGTGTGAGGGCAATATACATACCACCCTCTTTCGATGGTTACGTCGGCGCGTGCGGAACTTACGCTAGAGCCGTTTTGTGCGCAATTATGAGCAGTAATGCGCCCAGTGCGTCGACTGGTGCGGCCATGGATACTACGCCGGGAGAAGCTAATGATTTTACGCTGAAATTATTAGCAAAGCAAAGCAAAAAACTTGCCGAGTGCAAAGCCGCAGATCGCGAAAGAGTAATCGATGAAAAAAAGGACGAGATACTGAATTTAATAGAAAGTTTAAAAAGCTATTTTCGAACGTAAGTGCAACGTCAGGCGTATGCGAATGGGTTGGAGCAGCTGCTGCAAAAAACGGAGCTCCGCGTAAAGTCGAACAGCGCGTTCGGCGACATGCGTCGACAGCTAATGTTATCGGTATCCTCGAGCTCGCCGATTTGCAGAGCGGCCCATACGAGCTCGGCGCACGTGAATCGGTGTTTTTTTGCTAGATTAATCCGCGGACCGTACGTTTGACCAACTTTGCACACGGTGGTGTAGTTTAACGCGTACCCCGGAAAATTAAATGGGGCCCCTATTTGCGAATGCAGAAACTTGTGCATCTTGACTTGCTTCGCGCGCGGCATTTGCACGGTCGTGTACTGGTAGCCGTGCAGATGCGCCGGGTCCGCCGACCGCGCGTGCACGCGCCCCCACTCGTACTTGACGGTGCCATCGTTCGGGTCGCGATGTCCCTCCATCATGTTAATCGAGTACATGTTGTACTCGTCCCGACGAACTTGCATTATCAATTCAACGTGGCATATTCGCCCGCTCGGGAATATGCCGGGTATGTTGTCGTTTTGAGGCGCGGTCAAAAAAATGGCCCATCGGTTCAAATAATGCTCGTTTTTTAAATTTTCTTCGTCCACCACTTTGAATGCCACAATCACGTGATGCCCATCGTCGGGCCTGGCGTCGTCCAGCATGATGTCGAACGCCGCAGGTCTTGCGGTGGTGAGGCTGTCGCCTTGTTTTTTGCTGCCGTTTTTGCCGCCGCCGTTTGGCGGTCCACGCCACGGTCGTAGCTTGTGGTACGACATGTAGGCTGTACCGCGTCTCCGTCGTCGGACACTCGATTATTTATACATCGCAACCGGTCATACAACACGCGAACGTTTTGTAGGACCGCCGCCGGCGATGACGTCCGAGTTTACGAAGTCGGTGGCGTACACACGCCCGGTGCCGGTCGCGCCGTTCGCGTCGTACGCCTGCAAGGTCGCGCGCAACGCCGCCGGTAAACGGGATTGCGCGTTATCGGGCGGTTGTCCGTCCGCGCTGCGCTGGCCCATGGTGCGGTTCGACGCCGCCACCTGCACCGCGGCTGGGGGCGCGTGATGCTGATGCATGTCCATCACCGGCGACGCGCCGCCGCGGTCGAGCGCGGCGAGCTCCATCTCGTAATCCGACATACGTTTGCGCACCTGCGTCAGCGCGGCGGACTGACGCTCGTGCTCGGCCGTCTGCGTTTCCGCTCTGATGGCCGACAGCTTTCGCTGAGCGCTCATCGCCACCGTCGCCTGCCGCATACCCTGCAATCCCTGCAGGCAGGTGGAGTTTTGCGCGAGATCGTCGCTGAAGCGCGCGCGCTCGTCGTCGGTCATATCGGTGCCCAGATACTCGGAGTAAATGCCGTCGATCACCTTCACGATATCCTGCGCCATCCGCGTGGCTTCGGACTTTTTTTTGGTTTCCTCCTCCGTGAATTTACGTTCCAGATTCGCGTTCTTGCGCTTGAGATCCACCAGGTCGCCGTAAAGATTTTGGAACTTGTTCAAAACCACCGCCTGGTCGTTTTCGGTCAGTTTCATGGCGCACTTCAAAAATTCTTCCGAGTCCGCGCTGACCTGGCTCGGCGCGTCCGCTTGGGTATCGGCGACCGCGTTCGGCGCGGCTTGCTGCAGTTGCTGCGACGCCGCTTGCGACAGGTGAGGCTGGGCGCCTTCGCCGGGGGTCGCGGGTACGCCGTCCGCGGCAGCGGAGGCGAGGGTATTCGACGTATCGACGTTTGCCATTCTGTCGGTGGGGACATCTGCCTGTGAACGCGAGGTATTTATACTACCGGACCGGCAACGGTTACGGCGCCGCACCCCGGACATCTCCACGCGAAAAATGTGGGTCCCAGGGCGTCCGCCGCGCATGCACAGACTAACCTCCACCGGCTCCTTCTCCCACTCGATCATCGGTTTGCTGTCGTCTGGGTAGATGTTGTGGCACAGACTGAGATCCCGCAGACGGCCGGTACGCGTGAGCGCGGCCAAGGTCTCGCCCGCGACGTCGTCGAACAGACGATAATCCACGGTCGTGTATCCTGATACCGGGTCCGTGTTTTGCGATTCCACCACGCCACGCTGCGGCCCCCCGTGCTCGACGCACACGGGCAGCCCCACCAGATTCAGCTCCTGCAGCTCCTCCATCGTGATCTCCGTGATGTCGCTCACCCCCTGCCGCTTGCGCGGCGGGTCCGCGTATATGCAACCCCGAAAGCGCATACCCTTTTTTGTCCCCATGCGATTGTACGAAACGCGTCTACTGGCTGTGCGCGCGTGCGTGTATATATATCCGCGCGCACAAGCTCGCATAGCCGCGCCCGTCATGTCTCAACCCGACGCGGACACCCCACCCGATCCGCTCCTGCTTCACGTGGTGTGTCCAACATCCACGTACGTACGCGCTTCGGGTAACCTGCACGACCTCTGCGCGCAGGTACTGAGCGATGACCCGATCGAGCGTGACGCGGTCAACCCGACCAAACACGACCTGCATCTGATGCTGGTGGACGACGCCGAGGAGAATGTGGTGACCGTGGTGTCCGAGAACATTCCCAACATCGGTCAAGAGTTCAACTCCATAAAAAACCTGGACATCGCGTGCGCGGAGGGCGTCAAATCGTTGCACGCCGCCTGCATGTGTGTCGCGAACATCGTGGGCTCCATGCTTGCGTCGAACACCGAGGCGACGATCGTGCTTCTCCTGAACGACAATCGCGACGTGGCGCTGGCTATGCTTGGAGACATCATCGCGGTCGGTCGCGACGCCATGATCAGCACGCACGTGCACACCCTCGACGAGACGTTTTTGAACGAAGTGCGGGATGACGAGTCTTCGCGGGTGTACAGTAACGCGCCGGCGTAATTCACCCCCAGCCGATCTGACAGGCACCAGACCGACGCACGCCATGAGGGTTTTGCACCGTTCAGTACCGAAGCGGATTTACACGCACCTGCGATGTGTAACTTCGCTCTTTTTGCTTTTTTTTTGCCAGATTTTTGCCAGGTGGATGGCCCAACATACAAAAAACATGCGCCGTGTTATATTTTTGCCGCACTGCTTCGTAACAAACGTGACAACAAATAATGCGCTACGTGCAGACAAACGCGCGCGTGACGGCGCACGTCAAACGGATCATCGACGCGGAGAACGGCACTGTATCCTCGTTGCCGCAGTATTGCTTCGATCATGACCGGCCTTATTGCCGCATCGGACGCCACACAGATAACGACGTCCGTTTGGACGACTCCTTGTTACCGCTACACGTCTCTCGACACCACGCGTTATTATTACGCCACACCGTAAACGGGCATCAAGTATACACGCTCCGCGATACGGAGAGCACGAACGGAACGCGCATCGGTGACGAGTTGATACCGTGCGGAGAGCAACGTCGACTGTACCACGGCGCGGTGCTATCGTTCGGCGACGCTGCCCAACCCAACCCGTACCGTTTTGTATTTTACGAATGCGACGCGTCGCCAAATTTGGAAACAACGTGCAACAGAAAGAGGAAGCGTAGCGAAATGGTAACAGACGTTTGCAAGGAGGTACACTGCGCCATATGCCTGGACGACGTCGTGGACGCGCACATTTTGTGCTGCTCGCATAGTTTTTGTGGCGCGTGCATCTTTAAGTGGTACGACATGTGCGGAGATCGAAAGTCCTGTCCCGTATGCCGAACGCCGTTGACCCGCGAACCGACAAAAAACGTCCCGTTGAACACGCTGATCCGCGCGACCGTCGCGCGCGACTTGTCACGATCCAAACGGAACGCATGGGAACAACGATTGGCGCGTTCGGAGAGTGCTAGAGAAAGGCGCGCGCTCGATAAACAGCCTAAGCCGCCATCCGTAGGCGGTGGATTTTTGTCGGTTTTGGGTTTTCGCTGAGACCTGTTGGGGTACCGGCGACCTTATAAATGAGGTCGCGCGTGCCGTGCCACTGTAGCGTAAGCCATCGAAGTCGCATTAGCAGAAAGCGCAACAATTATTGTACGATTGGCAATTATTTTGATAGCGTCTTACGCGCGTTATGAGCTAGTTGACGACGGTCGCCCACGTATAGCTGGTTGCCCCCCCCCCCAAAAAAATGGTTTTCTTTCATGGTAAACTTGCCTTAAAAATTCATGCCAAGGTCGCTCCCAAACGAGCGAACTTTGCGTAATTTGTTTTATCGCAACGTGTCTACGCTCTTTTGGTCTTTGCTTCGAACGTGTGACGCACGAAAGTCGCGCACATACGGTAAACGCAGAGCGTCAACATTTGCAAGCCGGGTAGAAGCGTGTTGTATTTTTTTCGCGACCGTAGCTTTTCATTGACAATTTTACGCGATTGAAAATTTTTGCATAACTTTGTAGACTTTATAAATACACCCTGACCAGGCTGCGAGCTTGTGTCATGGTGTCGAGCATGAAAATCGAATACTTATTTCATTGTCGATAAAAATGCTTACCACTGCACGCTTTAGAATTAGGAGTATTAGTTGTCAAGTAATGCGTTTACCTGGTGTGTTGATGGTTTGTAAAAAAACAAAAGGCCGCTTTTCAAATATACACAGTGCGATAGGGGCTTTTGAGTAGAACGATATCTAGTTACATACATACATACAAAATTTTACCGACGTGTTTTAAAGTAAAACTTATTTAGCATCCTGCGCCATTTTCGTACATGCTCATCTTTCTAGCTCTGCGTACGCGTGTGTCCTCCTTAGGTAGCTCGTTGTCAGGGTCGACATCAAGTTTCCTTTTACGTTCATTCGTCATGGTCGCCTCGAGCGGTGCCGGTGCTACGTCGCGACCTTTGGAACGCAGGCGCCTCCGCTCAGCGTATGTCAACATACTATTGCAATTTTCGTCGGCAGGCTTAAACAATTTGTTGCATCCAAGCTCCGCGACCAGCTCGTAGATTCGACCAGCCCGAGACTCAGCATACTGTGTCACGTCCTCCTTGGTCGCCCCTGGATGTTTGTCGATGAATGTCCACACCAACTTGGCCAAACTTTTTCGGTATTCCAGTTGTTCTTTGATCATACACGCAGCGGCGCCCGACTTCGCGTCCATGCCGTACGCTGTCAAAAATTCTTGCGTGTTGTTGAACCCCTTGTCAAAAAAACCAAAAATGGCGTCGTTTATGATTGTCTGGATACACGTCAAAAAAGTGAGCGCAGGCGAAACCGTTTTTTTTGCAATGTTTGTAAGATTTACAGATGTCTCGCGCGACTGCTTAATCGAATCGAGCCACTCTTTCACTTGCGCAATTTCGTTAAACTGGTGGATGCCATGTTCTGGCAGTTCTCTGTCGACCGTGGTTATCGTCACCTGACTGCGTGTGCCGTGCTTATCATCGTAATTTTGCACGACCTCGGCGGCGTAAGTGAGTTCGCCATCGAGGAAACGTTTTTCCAGATTGATGTAGTAATCACGAACCGATCGACCGCGTGCGGTTTTGGCTTGTATGCAGAACTGTTTAAAACAATCGACGGTCAGCAAAATGATCTCCCGGATACCACGCCTAGGCATGACGCCCGCCATGTTGAGGTGCGTAAAATCAGGCTCGAGAATGTAATCCACGCCCTCTTTATACTCATTTTTTAAACAGACTTTTGCATTACCCTCTTGCGAAAATCCAACCCATTTGGATACCTTGCCAAACTCCATCATGAAGGTCGATCGCGTTGCCTCGTCTTTTACGTTATCGTGAATCCACTTAAACGTCTTTGTGATACCCGTTTTCCAATCTTCAAAATCATCTGAGGTGAGGGCATTATTGGCATCAGCCTGTCTAAACTGCGAATACGTTAACAGATTGTAGAGTTTGCCGGTGTCGGTTTCGCACGTTTCGATCCATTTCTTTTTATCCCAATTTTGTATGATGCGTGGCGTCACGTTAAATTTTACTGCAGCGCTTTTAATGTCAACAAAATCGGATGCGACACTGGCCGAAGTCATCGTGATTTTTTTGCGGTTACGTTTTTTGGGCGCGCGTGTGCAAAAGTTGGTCGGCGTCTTTTTTACCAAACACCTAACGTGCTCGCGCGTGTTTGCAACACTGGTCGCCATACGTGCGTGCGTAAACGGCGGTAAAAAAAACGTGTCCGCAAATGCGGAATTTTGCAGTCCATCACGCTCGCGCGATTACATGTCGCTGCCTGCAAAAGTTTGAAACAAGGCAAAAATAATAATATTTTTTATTATTTTTTAAATTATTGTACACGACGTCGTTCCTGCACATTCAGGTTTAAGAAAACTACGTATTGTATTTTTACGATAGGGAAGCCGAATCCTAACAAAGCCGTATGTGATTTTGCAAACACATAAGAAAATCGAAAAAGAAAGAATCACGCAAAAAAACAAGCGTAAGACCGTTTTTTTACAACATCTAAAATGACACCATAAACTTACAATATTACAGGTTGTACGAAAAAAGTATATAATTTTTCATTATATTTTTGGGGATTTCGAGGCGACAACGCCGTGCAAATTTTGACCGAAACTGAAGTCGTTTCCATCTGCGTGATTACATGTCACCGCTTGCAAAAACGTAGGCATACAATAGAAATTAATAAAATTTTCATAAAATTTAAAAATCGGTATACGGTACCGTCTTTTCTGTACATTCAAAGTTGACGTAAAATACTTACTGTATTTACGAGAAGTTATCGATATCCGTACAACGTAACATGATATTTTGCTAACACTTACAAAAATCAAAAAATGAAAGAATCGCGCAAAAAAACAAGCGTAAGACCGTTTTTTGGCAACATCTAAAATGACACCATAAACTTACAATACCACAGGTTGTACGAAAAAAATATATATATATATAAAATATTTTTGGGGGTTTCGAAACGACAGCGCCGTGCAAAATTTGACCGAAACTGAAGTTGTTTACATCTGCGTGATTACATGTCACCGCTTGCAAAACGTAGGCACGTGCCAAATAAATGATAAATTTCACAAAAAGTGATATTTCATTTACGTATGTAATTCATGCACATGCAACCACATAAATTTGTCAACTTTATTGTCCTATATGTTCATCGGGATTCCTGTAGACTTGATCGATGGAGATGAACGGCGTTAAAAAAAGGCGTGTCCGCAATCGCGGATTTTTTTTATGGGTAATCACGCTAGCGCCCCCGCGTGGCATGTAAATTTGCATTCAAATGGTAGACGACAGCGCCGTGCTGAATGTGATAGAAACGAGATTATTGCATTTCGTGATGCATAATACTGTACACAGCAATCAAAATAAGAGATCGCTAGCACGTACTAAGATGTCTTGCTGTCGGTACCTTTTGAAAAGCGCGTGCAAAAATCGTTTTGTGTACATATCGTAACGCAAAATGCGTGAATATACATAAGTTTGTCAACTTTATCGTGCAAAATATCTATTTATGAAATGGTCCTGCAGATGTGATCGGTAAGAGTGTCTTTTTCGCTTTTTATCTTCAACTGGAGCACTTCCCAAATCTGGCGAAATGTGTACAGCTTCCGCTTCCGGAAGGTACCGCGCGACATCTCCTCGCACGTTTATATTGTCCATGAGTTGGTCATCTTGAGTACGGCGCGGAATGGATATTTCATCGCAAATTTGACGAAAATCATCAGCGGCTGCGCGTAAAGCCGATAACGAAGTATTTAGGCGCGCGCGCACAGTCACGTCCATACCGTCACCCGCGGGCTTGCCCTGCTGCCGTCTTGCTTCACGTTCAAGGGTCACCACTCGGCCGCGCGTATATCCAATAAACGCTTTGTGTATATACGGAGTCACGCCCTTGTCGGTTTGGACGCGCGGAGGTCCATCCTTCAGAGCTTCACAAAGCGTTCGCAGCAGTTTTTCCTTTCTGGCATTCAACTCGCTGATATCATCGGTGCTCGGGTTGAACCTGATGACGTACAACGGAACCCCGCCCAAGCTTTCTCTTATGCCTCGCTCACGCTCGATTTCACTACGCGGTTGGTAACCTTTATGCTGATGTTCGTCGACTTCCAAAACCACCGCGTGCTTCTCGGTTAAGTATACAAAATCCGGGCGGTGTTGCGTTTTGGAAGACGGGAGCGGCTGGTCGTAGTAAGTGGGAGTCTTCAAAATTTCGTATTCCTTTAACCATTCACGCACCATGCGTTGTTCGTGTAGCTGGGGTTTTTTTGCCTCACAACGTATGCAGGCTAGTGTAGACGACGCCACAGGCGCCTGGTTACAATTTTTGCATACGTACCCCCCGCCGTGATGTTTGCACCTGTTGTTAAACTGTCCACATCCGCTGCGTCTGCGCTTGCACCCGATAACTTCACACACGTCATCTCGACAAATATAGCAACGGCCGGTGAGACTCCCAACTTTGCGCACTTCGCACGAGCTGCAACGGTACCCGCCACCGTGAATTCCACATCTATCTGGGTGCTTGCCAACGTTGCACGCGATCTTAGTGCAATGAAGCTTTGAACAAGTCGATCTTTCTGGAAGTGGTACATACGCGACGACGCCGTCGCTTGTTTGTGTGCGTAGTAAAGCTTCAGATGCTGTGCCGTGTTTCTTGTCGTAATTTTGCATCATCTCGCTTATCAATTCGGTATTGCCATTGAAGATACTTTTTTCCAGATTAACGTAGTAATCACGAACCAATCGACCGCGTGCGGTTTTGGCCTGTATGCAGAAATGCTTGAAACATTTTACGGTCAGCAAAATAATTTCCCGCACATCACGCTTGGGCATGACGCCTGCCACGTTGAGGTGCGTAAAATCGGGCTTAGAAATGTAATCCACGCCCTCTTCGTACTCTTTTATTAAGCAGGCTTTCGCATTATCCGCTCGCGAGAATCCAACCCATTTGGATACCTCGCCCAACGTTATCAGGAACGTCGATCGTGTTGCCTCGTCCTCTACGCTATCGTGAATCCACTTAAACGTTTTTTTGATACTCGTTTGCCAATCTTCACTAGTATTCGAGTTGAGGGCGTCATCGACGTCGGCCTGTCTGCACCTCGAATACGTTAAAAGATTGTACAGTCTACCGGTGTCAGTTTTGCACGTTTCGATCCATTTCTTTGCATCCCAACTTCGTATGATGTATGGCGATACGTTAAATTCTTTCGCAGCGCTTTCGATGTCAACAAATTTGGATGCGACGCCAACTAAAGCCATAGTGATTTTTTGCGGTTGCATTTTTTAAGCGCGCGTGTGCAAAAGTCGGTCGGCGTTTTATTTTCGCAGCGAAATATGGCGGTGTCCACGAAATGAAACCGCCGATGTTAAATCGTGCATGGTCGTGGTACGACACGAGCACGTCTACGATCATGCGTCCGACTAAGTCCGGGCTTCGAACCAAGCGTTTGCGACGCGCCGCGCACAAAAACGTCTTGGCTTTGGATGCAACGGACATGCTTACGCGACTGCGCGAGTTAGGACTCTTCGATGCCCTAGTGCTGCCCCATTTAAACGATACCGATCGACAGTTGCTGCGCAACACGTGTCGCGTTCTGCACGAGCTGCTGCCTGAAGCCGAACTGCGCGTGCGGCACGTCGTGTCACATTTGCCCCTTGCGACGTGGGCGTTGCAAGGGGCGATAAGTGACAAAGCGGTACGTTTGCGGCTGAGACGTACAATGTGCGAAGCAAGTGCGAGAGTGGGGAATCTTCGGGTGTTGCAAATGGCGCGCAGAAAGCACTGCCCGTGGGACGTAACGACGTTCAGGGGCGCGATGGAGGAGGGTCATTTTGATTTGTTCCAGTGGGCGTACGAGCAAGGTTGCCAATGGGACGGTGAGATACGTAATGTCGTGGCTTTTTTTGCGGCGTATTATGGTAATATTCAGATGGTCCAGTGGGCGCTCGATCACGACTGCTGGGTGGGCGATGCGACAAGCACGGGCGCGGTGATAGGTGGGCAGTTGGGCATGTTAAAATGGTTGTGCGAGTTGGGTTGTCCGTTGCACGATGCCGACGCGAGTGAGTATGCAGCGAAAAGTGGAAACTTGGCGATACTGAAATATCTGAAACACCTAGGGTGCCTGTTCGACGAAAAAACGTGTTCAGCTGCAGCGAGCAATGGACATCTCGAGACGTTGCAATGGTTGCGCGAGCAGGGATGTCCGTGGCACGAAAGCACCTGCGCGAGAGCGGCGCTGTGGGGCCATTGGAAAGTGCTGCGATGGGCGTACGGGCAGGGTTGTTCGTGTGGCGATACGACGTTTTTTGCCGTTGCGACGTGGTCGGCAAGAAATAAACTTAACGTGGCACCGATCCTGGCTTCGGTTTTGCCGAGGTGTGCGTACGCCTCGTTTTTGAAAGAAGAAAAAAAACATTTGCTATTCTTTCCCGAGGATATTACGTGAGGGCACTTTAGGCAAATATTATATTTTCAAGGAATTTATGGTTTAACACAGGTTTTACGCGCGCAGCTGCAAAACGCGTTCTGTTGCGATAAAGCATACACCGTTAGATCCGTGTATCTAAACCCTGTTCGGGCAAGGCTTCGTTTAGCGGCGTGTACTATCGCGTTGTCAATTATGCAGACGAGGTCCTCCTTTTTTACTTGTTCCATCCCGATTGCGATTTAAAATATATACCAAATGTAAATGGCGGTGCGCGACCGCCAGTTTTATTTGCGATCCTGCACGATGTTGTTATACGTGCCGTAAAAGTTGTATACGTGCGGTGCGCCAAGCGATCCAAAAAGTCGGTTCACTTCACGTAGAAACCCCCGCCTCGTAGGGATGTCAAATGCGTCCATCATTTTCAACCCAGCGACGATCGCGCTCGCGTCCTCGTCGTGCATAACATTCTCGCACGCGCTACTAACATCCACCGAAAGTTTGTGCGTATTGATAGCGGCAGTCTCGTACGCTACCGTATTTTTGCCTTTCGTATCCACGTGTGACGTATCTTTATCCTCCGCGGCATCGCGCCGGTCAACGTGCGACTTTTTAGGTACGTTGCGTACGCTTACGCCGCGGTGTTCGCCGCTGAGATAACTACCCAGTGAATGCACGGCCAAGTCGCGGTCGGTGGCCACCGTTCTGGGGCACGTTGTATCTTGGTATCGATCGACCTCAGCGCTGACCGGGTCGACAGCGTCAGCGCCGAACCTTTCGAAAGTACCGTGGGATTTTATTAAACGGGGACGTTCGGGTTTTGCACCGTCCTCGTCCCTATCCCTGTCCTCGAGCCCGCCATCGTTATTAAGCTCATCCTCGTCCTCGTCCCCGTCCTCGTCCTCGTCCTCGTCTTCGTCCTCGTCCTCGTCCTCGTCCTCGTCCCCGTCCTCGTCCTCGTCCTCATCCTCGTCCTCATCCTCGTCCTCGTCCTCATCCTCGTCCACGTCCTCGTTTTCGCCTTCGTCCTCAGCATCGACCACTCCCCGGGCCACGGCTATGTTTACATCTCCGTCCCCGCGTTCGGGGTTGCTATCAGCCACGGCGACGTGATCTGCGCGACCGACGTCGGGAGAACACCAATCGTCATTAGCGCAAGCGTCCGGATTGTCGTCGTCGTCGTCGTTGTTCGACTCGTGGTCGTCGCGCACGCCCGGACTAGCGCACGCCTCATGCTCGACGACTTGATCAGAGATTGCGCGTACGCCCACCTCCGTATCGTCATGTCGCATGAGAGACGACGCGCGCCTGCCGATACTGCACTCGTGAGCGATGGGGTCGTCGTCTGTCTCGTAGTCGCTTCCGTACTCCGCGCGCAGACATGTCCGCTTGACGTGTCGGATGTACTCGGCGGGCATGGTGATGTTGTTCGGCAGCGTCGGGTCCTCGTCGACGTCCGGCGTTCGCGCGTACCACAACGATTTGAAAGTGCCAGAGTCGTATCGCATTTTGCGCTGAATCTCATCTGGCCGTTTGAACATATCGTAGATGTTGTGATCCGTGAGGACCGACGCCGCCGCCAGTAGGTAAGGCCGCTTGTCGAACCACACGTTATTGGCCGGTAAATTGGTGCCCAACATGCTGTGAATATGTTTGCACGCGGTTCGCACCACGTCTCTGTGCTTCCACTTCGCGGCGACGCACATCGCCCCGAACTCGTGCAGGTAGTTGTCCACGCTGAGATTGATTTCGCACGGAAAATTGGGCTCGTTCCAGGCCAAAACGAAGCGCTCGGGATGTTCGTGATCGCACAGTGTGAGCGCGTCGCGGATGAGGTTGATGTCGCCGTTCACAAGCAACGACACGGCGGACGTCAAGGTGTACCGACACGGTTTCCACAGCTGGTCGACCGGGTGGGCCTGATTTAGGATCGCTTCCAGATCCAGCGCGGCGTTGTGCGCAAGGTCCGCGTTGAACTCGTAAAAGGGTACCGCGTTCACGATCAGTCGGGCTTCCACGTCGTCGATGACGGCGGTACGCTCGGCGATGGGCTCCGGCGGCTCCGACGTAAAAAGTTCGTCGTCCTTCTCGTCATCGGAGATCGGATTAGCCGCGTCCAGCTCGTACTTCTTGTCGGTCCACTTTATCAGAAGCTGCACGACCAGGTTGGACTTGCTGTCCTTGCATCTGTTGTCGCATTTTTTGAACGCGTCGAAGCAGTGCGCTCCGTCCCACTTTTCTTGAAACACGTCCTCCTCGTCCGAGTCGTACAACTCGCGCGCCTGCGGCACCAGGCTGAGGTTGCCGCACGTGACGAAGACGATCGCCTCGATCCAGTCGTCGCGTACGGTGCGCAGGTAAGCGCGTCCTCGCCTGGTCTGCAGCATGTCATGAAGCACCAGTCGCACTTTGCGCACGTCCTCTCGATCGGGTCTGCGACCCAGTTTGCGATTTTTGTAGGTGACGCTCGGAACGAGGTCCTCCGCTTTCAGCGGCGCCAAGCCGCGGGCGGCGTCCATCTCGTCACCCGCGGCCATCTCCGCCAGTCTAAACCGCTCCTGGTCCGCGCGACTCCTCTGCTCACGCCGTCGAATACCTGCGCGTTTGCGTTTGTCTCGCCGTACATAAGAGGCGTTTACAGTTGTCGACGGCGCGAGATCCGTCGGTGCGCCCAGCGCATCGATGGGTTGCACCGCGGCGCGGCTGGCTTTGCCCTCTTTCATGTTTTGCCGTCGAAGCTGTTTAAGACGGCCGGACGCGCGCGTCGCTCCGGACGTAACGGACTGCGAGCATCCCTCAAAGACGTCGCCATCGGACATGGACTGCACGTGGCGTTCTTTCGGCATACGTTTAAGCGATTTGGGTGCTCGGCAGAACATACCATCCGATACGTGGCCTTCAGATACGTCGATGAGCGGTCGTTTTTGCGCTCCGTCGCGTTTTCTAAAAAACAGGTCGACCATGCGCTCGTGATGCGATTGTCCGGGCCCTTTGGTCGTGCCTAAGTCGGTGTTGCGTTTGCGCTCCTCGGCCCGCCGTATGCGCTCGCGCAGGTGGCGCAGCACCAGCGCGACACGCGCGGAGTCGTACTTGGCGCCGCAATCCGCGGGGTCCTCGTGCGCGTACGCGGCAACGGGATCTCGTGTGATCTCCAACCAGGCGTCATGCAGTATGCGTAAGCTGTGGCGCGTCCACCGACCCATGTACAGATTTTTTATGCAGTAAATCCGCAACGGTTCGAGTGCGCTGTCGTGCGCATCGTCGTCGATCTCCATGATCCGATCGTCACTCAGCGCGCATCCCCCCCACTTTTTTTGCACGCTATGGGCGTTGGTTTAATTTTTGCGGTCACAAGTTTCGGTGTGCGATATAGATACACGCGCGCACCCGCGTGGTGCTTACGATTTTGACAACCGTCGGACATGCGATTTTTGCAGGATCAATATGAAACGGAAACGTACCACGACGACGTTTATCACGAGCGCGCCTACCAGGCTTACGCGCGGGCGCGTTTTGAACGCAACGCGCCGCGCGCCCGACCGGTTCGTATGTATCATCCGTACGCGCAGTACGCGTCCGGCGCAGACAGAGAACGCCCGATGATGCGCAGAGCGTCCACGCACGCCCGCGAGGATGTTTCGTCCATACACGATCGAGGTCGCACGCGTGATACCGACTGCACGTGTCGCTCGGTGATACCGCTGCCCCCTAACATACCGACCGGACGCCTCATCGGTATCAAAGGTCGCAACCTGAGGGATCTGCAGTCCAAGGACGTGCTCGTGCACGTCAACGATTCCGAGGTGCGCGAACCGCAACAATAGGACCGAACTATCGGCAACTGTTTAACCGGTGGTGCAACTTTTTGATACGTGTTGCCGGCGCACGGTTTGTCAATGGCAGGTCCTAATATCCGCTCGCGACGCCGCGGAGCATCGATACGTGCACGACAGAGTAACCGCACTCATCGAACGTTTGATAGATGAGGACTCGCGCGTAAACCAGGAATCGATGAATCGACGGCCCGATAAATTCGATCGCCCTCGCGCTGGATATCGGAACGGAGGCAAAGCCGCGGCCTACGCCGATACCGAGTGCGCCGCCGAACACGCAACCATGCATGATATGGATGACGAAGGCGAACTCGAAGAATGATGAGCCCGATTAAATTGTTTCTCGCGTTGGACCGCTCCGGAAATACTTATAGCAAAACCGTAAATTTCGCCGATGCATCCTGAAGTATACCGATATATCCGTATTCAAATCTTGATATCCGCCGTGTGTTATATATTAAATGCAATCCGGCGCGCACGCGTTTCTGGAACTTGATTATCTATGCGCAGCGATCACCACCGGTAACCTCAGATCCCACTGCGCGCGCACCGTCGCGTTTCTGCGAGGAGGCAAGTGCGTCGACGCCGATCAGACGGATCGCTGCAGCATTTGGTGGGCTGGGAGAGACGCGTTAGCGCGTTCGCGCGCGGACGCTAACGGCGATGACGCCCGCACGGTGCTTGTCGCGCACGACATTCACATGTCCACCCAGATAAAAATGTACGGTCGCGTGCCGTGGGATTGGCTGCTCGCGTGCGCCAGAGACAGCTTCGCTGCTCGTCTCGGCTCCACGTGCCGGCACAAATTCGGTAACGTGCCGCGTCACGCGGACGCCCATCGCGTTTCGCTCGCGCAGACGCCTTCGGTGTGTTACCATGTCGTGCGCGACGAGTTGGATCCGATCGTGTCTTTGCTTCTCGATTTTGACTTTGAGGTTACCGCCGATTGGCAAGACGCGCGCTCGCCCGAGGGGCCCGTGGCCCGCGCCGTCCGCGCCATCGAACACGCCTGGCGCGGTTGGTTTCCGGGCTGCGAGGCGCACGTGCTTCTCCTAGAGACGTACTCGGACGGGGGCGGCGACTCGAATCGAGATAAGCCCAGCGTGCACGGCTACCTCTTCGAGACGCTGCCCGATCGCCAAAACCGAGACGCGTTCTGGCCCTTCACGGGGCCCGTATTCGCAAACAAACGCGCGTGCATGGCCTTCTACACCAGTTACCTGCACCCATTGCTACGCAGCGACCCGTACTTCGCGGCCCGCGGTCTGGTGCCCGAGAAGTTCCTGGATTGCGTCGCGGGGCACACAGCCCGCGCGGTAGGCATGGCCAAAACCGGCAGCGCTGGATCCAAGCACCCGCGCTACTCGCGACCGCGGACGCCTATGGCGTTGAGTTCGCCCATGGCACTGAGGGTGTACCGACAAAACCCCGTCTACTTCACGGGTCGAATGCTGGGACTCTTCGTGGACACGCCCATAAGCACCTTCACATGCGAGGGTCGCGGGGATGACGTGCGACACCTGATGCGACTCTCGGACATCGTAGCGCGGGCGTCGGAGCTGGTGTACCCGGCTTTGTCGACCACCGGCGGGCCCGAACGTTCGCTACCGCGCGACACGGCGACGCAGCGGGAGCGGACGCGGCAGGTCGCGCGCGTGGACACCGTCACCCTCGAGCTGCGCGACGTGCTTCTGCGCGCGTATCGAGCGTGCCTGCGCGTAATCGAGGTGCGCGACGACGTGGTGGATCGCATGCAGCTGGACACGCGCCGGCTGCGCGTGAACATGGACGAGACGGGCGCCGTCGTCGCGAGCGTGCTGGTGTATCAGCGGGCGGACTGCAACTTCTGCCCAATCCGCGATTGCACGATCGTGCACAGCGACGCGCAACGGCGAGTCCCGTTGCGAGCGGTGTACGACGGTACGCGCACGGGCCGCGCGGAGGACGGGCACCGACGAGGCGACGCCGCGAAGATGTACATCGTGTACCAGCTGCTACCGAGATTTCCGACGGTGATCAGGCACTACTGTTGGAAATGCAAGAGCACGGGGGACGCGGCGAGCAAACACGGCGTGGTCGTCGGGGTGATGACACCGCGCATGACGGCGGACGTGCTCAACGCCGTCGCGAATTGCGTGCCCGCGCCCGCCTGAGACGTCGCACGATGCGATATTTCGTGATCGAGCAATTGTAAGGAAGTTCCGCGCTGTAGTTAAGCGTCTTACACGCCCTCGGACCTCAAGATATTGTATATTAAACACGTTTTTTACAATCCGGCGTACCTTAAAAGGCTAAGATTTAGTTGTCACCTAATGCAAATTTACCCACCGTGATGCCGTATGGCGAGTATTATAAATACACCACCCCGTAAATTAAGTACAAAAGATTACGCTGCAACACGATGTCCGTGCATCCGCAATGCAATACGACAACTTTCCAATCGCCTGCCAGTCAATCAGCAGAAACCGATGACATGAAAATGTTGGCCACGGTATCGGTAACGACCTCAGATGGGGAGGCTACCTCGGATTACGGGACCGACACGACAGTAGACAATCGTTTAAGCGACGAACATTCTAGCGATGACGATGACGATGACGATGACGATCGTGCATGGTCGTTACGCATGCCTGCCCATGATATTACGTCTGGAAATTTTGTTAGACAATTTAGAAACGCTAATAAAAACCAAAAAATAAAATGGTTCGATTCTCGTAAAGAGGTGTGCCGGTTAATGTTAGAAAAATTAAAAACCCTTCATTTAGGCGACGCCGATCAGTTTTATGCCGAGTTTTTTATAAAGGCAGATGGATTTCTTTCGGAGGCAGAATTGATTGGTCCAAATGAAAGCCGTGAATACGCAAATACATTCGTGGATCTTGGTAATTACATTAAAGATTTAAAAATTGAACTTACAAATGATAATGTAACAGTAACGTTTGACAAAACGGATTTTGAAGAAAGTGTAACATTCTCAGAGTCAAGTCTGGGACCATCTGCCGGCGCTGAAGGTGCCGATCCACTTGTTAGCAGCTCTGCGGTAGGTACCGCTTCTGGTGGAATGTCTATGCCAACTGTTACGGAGCTAAGTCCTACTGACGATGGGGAAGAAGGTGAAAAAATTGAATTTCCGGCAGAGGCCGATTCTAGTTCGACGATTGCCGCCGCGACGATTGCCGCTGCGAGCCCGGTTACGTCTACGCCTGCGACGCTGGCTAATACCGATGAATCTACGTCCAACGCAGTCGAATTTTTTCCAGCGCCTGTACCTTTGCCTCCGCCTGTACCTCCGCCTCCAGCGAATGGACCGGCAACTCCAGCGCCTGTACCTCCGCCTGGGCCTGCA
Source organism: Cymbomonas tetramitiformis (assembly GCA_001247695.2). Taxonomy (NCBI): domain Eukaryota; kingdom Viridiplantae; phylum Chlorophyta; class Pyramimonadophyceae; order Pyramimonadales; family Pyramimonadaceae; genus Cymbomonas; species Cymbomonas tetramitiformis. The sequence goes on along the minus strand of LGRX02002970.1, from coordinate 227 downwards.
ACTCCGCCTCCATCGCCCGCGCCAAAGGCATTGCCTGTACCTCCGCCTCCGCCTCCGCTTCCGCTTCCGCCTCCGCCTGCGGCAGAGCTTGCGCTTCCGCTTCCGCTTCCGCCTCTGCCTGCGGCAGAGCTTGCGCCTGCGCTTCCGCTTCCGCCTCTGCCTGCGGCAGCGCTTGCGCTTCCGCCTACGCCTGCGGCAGCGCTTGCGCTTCCGCCTCCGCATGCGGC
>LGRX02002969.1:0-49797 GCA_001247695.2 Cymbomonas tetramitiformis | reverse complement strand
GCAGGCGAGTCGCACAAGTCCGATGGATTGTGTGGCAGAATGCCAGTTTGATTATGGTTGGCGAGCCTTGAGAACACGTATGGCAGTGACGGACAGCTTGGCCCAAGTGGAGAGCTGGCGGTTACTCAGCGCACTGCACAGATAGCGGGCGCACACAGTGTATGGTTGGCGAACCTTGAGAACACGTATGGCAGTGACGGACAGCTTGGCCCAAGTGGAGAGCTGGCGGTTACTCAGCGCACTGCACAGATAGCGGGCGCACACAGTGTATGGTTGGCGAACCTTGAGAACACGCACTTTGGCATCCACGGTACAGGTGTACGTACTGGGGGGCTACTTTGTTATGGCAGAAGACGTATAGCTCGGAGAGCTGGTGGATACAGCACCTGCTGCAGTGAGCACAACACACGATGTGGACTTCATATGGTCAGATCACCACCGTTGCACAGGCTTGGGGGAGAGCTGGCACATGCTTACATCTGGGACTTGGTCGTGAGCTGGGGCTTCACATTGTTTGAGCCTATCTTGTCGGGCGACCATGTCTACGAGCGGGATCACATCGAGGAGATATTTTCATCATTATGCCTTGCTGGCCTTCGCGGACAGCTTGTTCACAGCACGGCAGGAGGGATGTTAGATGAAAATGCACCCGCGAGACGACTTACTGAGACATTTGAGGACAGCGATGAATGTCATGCCGAGCACGCACACATATATACTACGTTGTATCATACCGCAGAGCATCGATATGTCATCTGATGGTTTATTTGGTGACTGAGGAGTTACAGCATCTCTTGACAGTAATTTGAGTGTTTGTCCCACCATGTGCACGCGTTTGCGACAGCTGTAACAAACCCCGGCTTTTCATGGTACCGCGCCGGGTTTGTCCAGCTGGTGACACATTGTGACACAGGTGTGACGTACGCATGACCGATTATCGTATGTGGCACTGGCGATGCAGACTGCTGATGACAGTTTATGGCTGGTTTCAGATGTGACACAGAATGCAGAGTACAGCCGATGGTGCATGTGGCAGATGTTTGGATGACGACTGACGACGTGGGCACGATCGTGGGAGGAGGTGAGGTAATGTGACACAGGTGGTGGTCGCGCAGAGGTGAGAGCGCGACGCGCGGACAGGAGACTGGTAGTTTGGAGGTTGCGAGACAGATCTGGGGAGATGATATCAGGGAGTCCGAACGGAGAGCTTTCCAGTAGCTCTTTTTCCAATTTCCCACTCACTGGATTCGTGGGCAAACGCGCAGCGTACATATATAGAGAAGCAGTTTTACTCACTCGAGAGTGGGGACCCAGACGCCTGAGTCTGGGTCCCCCACTGTGGCAGGTTGACTCGCGTTGCGGATGCGCGTTGCTCTTTGTGTATGAATGAGCGCAGGATTAGCGCCTAAGACAGTTGTGAACACTTCTTGGTTCTGTAATTAGCTGATATGTTATTATGGACAGAGTGAGACAGTATATTTGAGGCTGAATGTTAGATGAAAATGCACCCGCGAGACGACTTACTGAGACATTTGAGGACAGCGATGAATGTCATGCCGAGCACGCACACATATATACTACGTTGTATCATACCGCAGAGCATCGATATGTCATCTGATGGTTTATTTGGTAACTGAGGAGTTACAGCATCTCTTGGCAGTAATTTCAGTGTTTGTACCATCATATGCACGCGTTTGCGACAATGTTATGTCGGATTTGCGACTAATCCTAGCACTCATAAATACTCTGGCGAGATTAGAAAACCCAGTCCGAACAGACACTGCATCAACACTATATTGGGCAGGCAAACACAATATACGGTGAACGATATGTGTAATGGGTTGAATATATATATCCCTAATACCATATACATTGCATACGGTATAGCATAAAATGGCGAGCCTGCCCAGGACTTGGGACGCTGATTCCTTCGTTCAGCATCAGATGACCTGACTGTAGGTGCCTTATTATGTATGCATGTCTGACAGTCTGTTGCTTATCCACTGAGATGGCAGTGGGCTGACTTCGGTTGGCGCACCTCATGTCATTGTGTGTGTGTGCGCGCGCGCACCCTTTGACCGATTTCGTTGGCATCGAAAACACGAGCCGCTCCGTTGCCACTTAGAATAACTCGGACGTGCTATGCACGCCTGGGCTCAAAGGATTCAGCACTGCATGAGCGTGCTTAATGCGTGCGTGTTGCAGAATGCGGACAGTAGCCTATATCATGATGTCCGTCGCAACATTTCGGTTCTCACTCGGTCAGGCACCAGTTCTGCATTCGCAGCGTCTATCTCGGTATGTCTGCACGTCTTACAAACGATGTTGCCTTCCAAGTCATGGCATAAACATCGCTTCCTTAGAAAGTTTAACACACGCAACTTTTAAAAACCGATTAGTTATCACACATTTGCTGTACCGGGCACTCCGGTAGCTTCGAATACACTTGTAACAAACATATATATATCGTAAAACTTTCAATATATCTCTAAGTGCTGTATACCGACACCTCTGTTCGGTGACTAGGTTGTTGCGTTTTCTTTTCAATAATGCTGTCTCTCACGATCGTTCCTGAATAAGTAGACGTTCGGCCTACGTGATCTTCCCTAACCGAACATGAACGATCTCGATCTAGCATTTCGGTCATACTTAGTTACTTCCCCAATGTCCCGATGACACAGTCGTTCAGCTATGATTCTCTCGATACGGTTCGATACCCGGATCTCTCTTGTTTCGTATGTACCTGCGGGTACATTGCTTCAGACCAGTATGTAAGACCTCAACCTGAGTTTCATACAATCCATTCACACAATTGCACACAACCCCTGATGAAGATGAGTACATGCGTTTATCCTAGGATTGTCTTAGTTTACACTTATCAAAGTCACATGTTCCTTTTAGCTACAACAAGTAAACTACAATAAACAAATGTTGTCCCGTGTTATGGAATTCTTTGAGGACATCTGAGTGGCAGCCGACATGAAGGCAGGTAAATCCATCTTGTTTGTGTTTCCAGCAGCCTTGCTGGATCTATAAATGAAAACGGCTCCACGAAATCCACGTGAAACACTCTTCCATATTACCCGAAGGTCACAGATATCTTCACCTGACATAAAACCCACCTCGTAAGAATGTCATGTCATTTAGGATGTTTTGTCACAACGAGACATGTCCATAAGTCATCGCGAAAGCATCGAGCAGCCTTTCCTCAGCGTCTCCTTCGGTCAACCGATGAGATGGGGGGGATTTGCGCCGGCGCAGGGCAGTCGGAAAGAATGTGGGGCAAGAAGCAGGGAATGGGTTGGTCACTTGATGGGTACGGGGAGCGGAACGTTTTTCTTAGCGGCTTTGGAGCTGAGGGAGAGCCGCTGCTTCTTGCTGGCTTCCCTTTGTCCCTGCACCATCTCACATTCCAAACCCTCATCAGACCACGGAGACGGGGGTACACGGGGCTCCGTGGTTCTCTTTCCATGCCCTGCCCGGCAACCTCCTCGAGTGGGATCAGTTACACCAGAGCGTACTGCGCCCTTGACGTGGCCGTGCACCCTCTAGATAGGTATACAGGGGCTCATGGGAGTGCTGCGGGTATCGGTGATACGCTTCGGGTGGGGAAGGAGGCGGCGTGCCTGGAAGAGTGCTGCAAATGCATTGCGCTTCTGTTGTGACGCCCCAGGGCCCGCAGCGCCGGGTGCACCTCGCTCCGCCGCCTCCTTTGCGGCAGGCGGCTCCTCGTGAGCCCCCTCACTTCTACCATCTGCTGTTGCTGCGGCGCCAGGTCCGCCTTTCAGTGGCCTCCCGTCTGCTCCAGGCAGCGATTGCTCCGTGCTCGGAACATCCGATGGCGAGACTGGCGAGCTCCCCTCGTCCATGCGTGCCTCGCGGTGCACTAGCGGCTGCTCCCCCGCCTCCCTCATCTCCAAGTCGTTGCTGGGCAGCTGAGGCGGGGCCGCAGCACAGGAGCACAGGCCACTGGGCTCTGAACTCCGCGCTAGGGATGCTTCCGGTACTGAAGCCGGGGCGACAGCGGCAGCCGGTAGAGCGTGTGAGTGCTCCCCGGAGTGAGAGGAGACTTGCTCTGACGGTGTCGTGCTCAGTCGTTGCCCGGCAGTCGATGGCTCTGGCGCCTGCGTCGTACTGGCCGTCTTCACCTGAGGAAAGGACAGCCACAGCCGACGGGAAGGCACCGGTCAGCCAAGGCAGCAGGCAGGCCAAGCAGCGTCCCGGGCTGCCTGGGCTCGGCGCGCAAGCAGCCCAAATCAGTTTTGCGATACAGTCATCACTCCAAGTGAGCGCATCACCTGAGGGCGTAGGTTCAGCATATGCCAACAAATACTTGAGGTCTGGTGAGGCCTCAGGCGCAGCCTCACCTCCTGCAGAGGGCGTTTGACATTTGGTGTGTCCGAGGAGAAAATACTACGAGCCCCTGGCACCTTCTTCGCCTGCTTGAAGGGCTGATCCCGAGGGCCCCCTCAACCCCCCCTCCCCAGGGCACGCCGCCTCTCAGTCCCACGCCTGCTGCAGGGGCGGGCATCATGCGGCCCGCCATCAGACCCTCTTGGTCGTTGGTGGGGACTCTGGGACTCGCGAGATGCAGCTCTATCACCACAGGTACACCGCCACCTGGCGTTCACCCAGCAGTTGGACCTCAGGCCGACGCGGCGGATGTGCGGCCGCTCTCACCTCAGCGCCGTTACTGCAGTTCTCCTTATCCGCCTGCGCCAGCACCTCAGAGTCCTTGCTCTTCCCCCCGCCTTTCCACTCTGGCCGAGCCGCCTTCGAGCTGCAGACCCCCACACCCCATGCGCTCTACTCACCCACAGATGCGGATGCCTTGGGAGCCGAGCACTGATGCCTCGCCAGAGCAGCCCTCCACCGCCTGCCAGTCCAGGGGCAAACAGGGGGACGCCCTTCTTCTGGGTGAGCGCGAGAGTCGAGGCGAATGGGGCTCACCTCGGTCCAGAGGGCGGCCGAGCGGCCCGGCTTCGTGGCGCCGGCTTCTCCTTCGGTGGCGAGAGCAGCACATCCACCAGCTTGGAGATGCGCTTCTTGAGGGCGACTGCTTTGGGCCACTCGCGCTGCGCCCGCGCCTTGCCCGGCGCAGGGCTGCAGCTTTGAGCGACGCCCAGCTCGGCAGGCGATGGGCCGGTGCCCTCATCGACGGACTCCCCTTGTGCGCGGACCACCACGTCACCGTTGCAGTTACTCGGAGCAGGCTGGGACGAGTCCTCAGGCGCACGAGTGGGGGGGTCGCCCTCCTCAACAGCTGCACTGGCGCTCTTCCCATCCGTCTTGGGGGTGGCAGCGGCCCACGCATACTGGCTGAACACGAGCTCGGGGTCAGTCCGGATGCGCTCCAGTTGCCGGCCGAGCTCCTTGAAGCTCTGCGGCCCGCCACCCACAGCGCCCCCCCCCCTTCAGGCCTCCACCTTACCGTGGCCCGCTCTCTGCTGGGAGCAACGTGCTGGGCACCCGCATGCCCACTACTACGTGTATATATGTATATATATATATATATGTTAACTTCAAAGTATAAATATCAATGTATTTATATTTATATGTAAGTTGTATACATACTTATGTATGTATTCTGGGGAGAACATGTGACTTCGTCAGGTGGCTGTGTTCGTGCACTGCTTACACAACTGACGAGTGGTGGAAAACCTGATGGCCCCTCACACCCCCTCCCAGGGGGTGAGTGGTGGTGGTGCAACCACGAAGTTGGGGAGGGGGGATGAATGCTGGTAGAGCAAATTGGGAGGTTAGGATTTGCGTTGACGGTGACTGTGGTGCGCAGGGGGTTCAGAGAGTAGCAGGATGGTACGTACATTGGTGTTGAAGCCGTACTTCAGGCTGCCAAGCAGCAGCGCCCGATCTTCAGCCTCCCCCCACCTGCGGGCCCAATGCCGGCTTGCCAGCGCCTCAGGTCGGAGGTGTGCACCGTGCGCCATGGAGTCTGGCTTGCATGCTGGGCTCAGGCCTCAGGTGCTGGAGCACTTGGCCAGGCCCGGGCCGAGCAGTTGATCTATAAATACCGGGATGGTGGCCGGGAAAGGCAACGGTGGGCTGAGCACAAGCAGGGAGGTGGATTGGAACAAGATTCGAGAAAAATGGCAGCATTCACAAACGAAGTGAGGGGAAAGTGGGGCCGGCCTCGTATGGAAAGCCGGCGGAAAGATGCGGCAGAAGAGGCTGGGGCATGGTGGATGGCGCCAGAAGGCTGGAAGAAACCGTGGAGGACGTGGAGGTTGAAGCGCGCAGCAAGATAGCACAAGAAGGTTGAGGGGACGGAACGGCGGGAGCGAGACTCAAAGGAGGGGGGGACTAGCAGGGGGTGACTAGCAGGGGGGATCACCACTCGGCTGGCGGATGGCTTTTAGTCACTGGCACCGTCCATGCACGCTGAGCAGCAGCCTCGGTGAGATCCCCATGAACATGGGCCCAGAGAGCCGCGCGAGACTTCAGCCGCGCCAGCTGCTCCATCAAAGGTGCCCGCCCAATCCGCCACACCGTCTCAGTTTCCAGCAGGCATCTGAATGATGGACAGTCTTAACAAAGTTTTGACACCGAACAAAGATGAATCGCACAGATCTACGGCTGAGGAGCACAGTCCTTTTCCCTGAGGCTGCGCCCTTCACGAAGAACGGGAATCGCTCTCGGGGGGGTAAGCAAATCCAAACCGGGCTGCCACGTCACTCAAGAGATTCTGTCAGGTGAAGCCAGAGGGCGGGTGCGGCCTTAGGGTGATGCCTGAGGCGGGAGGGGGGGCGCGGTGGAGGGCGCACCCGGGCGGCGGCATTCTCGCGGCCGCTGCGGAGCTTCTCCAGCCACTTGTCGCCCTGCAGAGCCCGCTGGGCCCGGGCTGGAATTGGGGCACCCCCAGAACCCTGCGCCTCTGCTGGCATCTCCACCTCCATAGGCTTCGCCACCTGCGCTGCTTCAGCGCCCTCACGCTCCTCCTCCGCGCGCTCCGCCACCCCTGTGGCAGTGCTGGGCTCGACCTTTGTGGATGCCCCATCCTCGCCTGCCTGCTGGCCACCCGCAGGGGCGCCCTCGCCGCCATCTCCTAGTGCAGCAGCAGGTGCAGAAGGTGCTATTTTTCCCGGCGCTGTGATCCCCTCGAGGGTGCCCCCTTTTCCGTCCCCAGCTGCGCCATCCGGCACCGGCTTCAAGGTCGCCGCCACCTGCCACAGCACATCCACCCGAATGTAACACACCCTGGCCACGCCCCATATCCGGGCGAGGTACATGCATACGTAGTGCAGGTCAGGGCACTTGCATCGATTTGTATAGCCAGCCAACTAACGCCATACGTGATCCCACTCGCAGGCGTCGGGGGGGCGCCGCAGTAGTGCAACGCTTACGAGGTAGAGCACAGAGGACGCTCACCTTATGATACGTGGCAATGATGCATTTAATCACAGCGTCCACGTCGTCATCAGGGTGCTTCAAGTCTGCCAGGTGGCGTACCTGCGCGGTCCACCAGGGCACGCCCGGTCAGTTCTGCCAGGCGCTCACCTCCCGCTCCGTGCGATGGCCGCCTCGGCACTGCCCCGAAGCGGTGCCAGCAGGCGAGGCGCCGCGCAGGCGCCGGCAAGAAGCAGGGAGTGCGCACCTGCTCCAAATCATGATCGCCGAGCGATAACAGAGCGTCCTCCACCTTCTGCAGATCCGTCTCCGTCCACTGCCGGCCCGCATCGACCTCCATCTCATCGTCGTCCCCTTCCTCCTCATCCGCCGACTCGAAGTCACTATCGCCGTCCGAGGCTCTCCGCTTCTGCTGCTGCTCCTCCTGGTAGCTGACCACCCTCTTGCGCTGACGTGGCTGCGACATCACGACGTCGGGGTCCCCGGCGGCCTTCGCCTGGGCGCACGCCTCAGCCCCGTAGAAGCCCTCCCAGAACCCCTCCTCGGCGGCTTCGGCCTCGTCGCTCACGGTGAATGTCGCCACCTGTGATCAGCGTAACGAGCCCCGACATTGGGATCAACCCACGCGTCCCACGCCAGAAACCGCTAAATCGTAATCTTCTGGGGATGGCTGCGGGAGTGCGCCTCGGAAAGGGGTGATGAGGTACCGAAAAGCTGTTGCCAGATTTGTTGCCTCCCACTTCGCGCGTCTCCGTGCGCTGGGCCAAGATCTGCTCGATGTCCTGTGCGCCGAAGGCGTCGCCGGTGTCCATCTCGCCCTCCTTGTTGCACATCAGCGCGTGCGCTCCGTACTTCAGCAGATCGTCGATCTTCTGCTTCTCCATCTTCGGGTCTGCTGCACAATCGTCGTTCCCGACTCCCAGAATCGCCTGCCCAGGTCCCCGAACCACCCCCCCCTCATCCCTACCACCAGCGCGCGCGCGCAACGCATGCAGCTGGATGTGGGGATCCCAAGCCTGGTAAGGCAAGCGCGAAGCTCACAGTCTCATCTCACCGACCGCACAATGCAGGCGCCCCTCGGCGCGGAATCGGTGCCCAAGTCGAGCTTGGTACGGTGACTCATGCGCCACGCGACTTGCAGTGCGGCGTCACGCGCATTTGGCACAGCTCGCAGCGGAGGAGCCTCGCGGCCCGCCGTCGAAGGAGCTGGAGGTGGCGCCAGGCAAGGGGCGTGGAGTGGGGTAGGGATCACCTCGTCCAGGCCACACTTGCGGCTGGCAGATTCGAACAAGCCTTGCTCATAGGTGTGGCGGGTGATGAGGCGGTACACCCGCACGTCCCTCTTCTGGCCAATGCGGTGGCAGCGCGCCATTGCCTGCAGGTCGTTTTGCGGGTTCCAGTCCGAGTCAAAGATGATGGCAGTATCCGCCGCAGTAAGGGTGATGCCCACCCCCCCTGCTTTGGTTGAGAGCATGAAGATGAAGCTGTCATCCGCGCCGTTGAAGCGGTCAATGGCCTGCTGCCGCTCAAGCTGCCCCGTACTTCCGTCGAGCCGCTCGTATGCGTACCCGCGGCCCTCGAAGAAGGGCTCCAGCATGTCCAGCATCATGGTGAACTGCCCTCACACCGAGCATGCACGCGGCCCGCATCAACGCCACTTGCTGCCACACGCCGCTCCCGAAGCCTTGTGATAGGGTTTCAGGATACAGGCCACCGGGTGGGGGGTCCAATAGAAGGTTCGCGGACAGCAGCTTAAATGGGGCGGAGACACAAAATGAGGTTGAAATAGGGTCTGGCCGTGGTCGGGCGGGGGTGGAGACCGCAGGGCACAGCGGGCACCCACCTGACTGAAGATGAGGACCTTGTGGCCGCCCTCCTTGAGCTTGGGGAGCAGCTTGTCCAGGAGCACCATCTTGCCGCTGCTGTCCACATACATCTGCGTGGTGTCCAGGCCGTCGCGCCCTCCGGCGGCCGCGGCGCGCTTGGCAGTGAAGTCCTCCTCCAGGCCCGAGCAGAGGAAGGGGTGGTTGCAAACCTTGCGCAGCTCCATGGCCACGTTGCGCAGGGAAGGCACGTTGGAGGGCTTGTTCCCCTGCGCGCCCTCCCCGCCCGCCTCACTCGCGCCGCTGCGCCGCCAAACTCCACAGTCCCGCGCTCGCGCCCCACCAGACACGAAGTGGCGCCCCTTGCCTGCGGGGGGGAAGGAGGGGTGGGAGGAGGCTTGGCTGCGGCACCTGCAGCATGATGTGGATCTTCCGCTCGTACACCGCTCGGTAGTAAGATTTCTGCTCCTTTGTCAGCTCCACCCACACGATCACCTCCTCCTTTGTGGGGAGGGTCTCCACCTCCTCCTTCAGCCGCCGCAGCAGCCTCGGCTTGAGCATCTCTTTGATCATGGCCACCTGGCACAGACTTGTGCACCTCAGCGACTGTCATGACTCAAATGCATTCGAGTCATTGCCGGAGTAGCGGGTAGTAGCGGGTAGTAGCCTTTGCAATCGGTTGGTGGCGCCATGCAGCAGCTCGAACCTCCGTCGGGGTCGCAGGCGACCTCCCTCCCTCGGGGGCAAGCCGCACAGCGAGGGCTGGCGCTCGCGATGATGCACCCATCAGACTGCATCCCGCATCTCTTCAAACATGCACACCACCGCATCGATGCCACGCGCGCGAGGGCACACCGAAAGATGGGAACACCATGCTAGGACCGCCCCAAGCGCCCGAAGTCCACCATGGGGTGGCAAGCACGCCTGGAGGATGATCGGCGCCCGGAAGCTGTCCGTCCGGTCAGCGCTAACTGAAGATTCACGAGATTCATTTACTAGCGAGCGGACGCCGATGGGACCACAGCTCCTGAGCAGGCACTACAGGTGGCGTTTGAATGCAGCTTGGGCGTACGCTTCAGGCGAAATGGAATGAAGGCATGCAGAAGTGGCATGGGCGGTCAAATCAAATCCCGCTGCGAATCTGCTTTGAACGACCTTTGAATTTTTAAGTGGGGGAGGGAAGACTGCGCGCCACAACGAGGCGAGGCGAAGATCAAGGCGCTCAGGGGCATCTCCAAGACCTCACCGCAGGACTGCAGGGATCCTGGCATCCGCACGGTGCGCAATGGGCGCGCTGTGTGCGCACCTCCTCGGCGCCCTTGGGCTTCTCGCCGCCGCCGCAGTACTTAGCGCTGAACTCCTCCCACGAGTGCCACGTCTCCGCATCCAGCACGTGCAACAGGCTGCAGCGACAACCACCCCCAGAAGCAGGCACCATGAGGCGGGGGGGCCCTCAGTGCCACTCTCGGCCCTTTGGCGCTTCTCCGGCGACAGGCTCTATGCTGGGTGCTGCGTCTCATGAACCCGCATCCTGCACGCATCGCCCCGACACCGCCTGCTGCGCATACGCATGGGGAGGGCCCTCCTGCGCGCCAGCTTGGAGCGGCATCCTTGTTGGGAGACTGCATTTGCGGCGCAGGGAGCAGGGGCCCAATGTTTGCAGCCCGGGGCATCAATTGCGCTGAGAACGGGGGATGCAAAGCGGTGCACCTGAAGAGCTCCTTCACGTTGTTCTGAATGGGGGTCCCCGTCAGCAGCAGCGCCCACTTGTAGTCCAGCGCTGTGATCGACATCTGCGCGGCGAGCCCTCAGGCGCCGAGAGCTTCAGCACGCTCACCACGGGCCTGCAGCAAGCAGCGCGCTGGCGAGAAAGTGCAGCACCGCCCTTGTTGGGACTGGCGCGCCAGCAGGGGCGCCTCGCCGGCAGCTCTAGGCAGGGCCAGAGGAGAGCACTCTGTGCGGGGCACCGATGACGTGCTGATGCCAGTGCTGTGTCCGGCGATGATGTGCCGAAACCGGTGCTGTGCGCAGGGTGATAACAGCCTGCGGTGGAAGAGTATGTGATACCGGTGCTGTATCGAACGATGATGCGCTTCAAGTCACCGCTGTGCACAGGATGATGATGGTCCGCCCAGGACGATGATGTCATGGCGGTGCTGCGTCGAGCGATGATGCGCCTCGTTGTGTGGAGGGCGGCGCTGGGCGCACCGTGGTTTGTGAGTTGAGGTCTTTCAGACGGTGGGCCTCGTCCACCACGATGGCCTGGAACTTGATCTTCTCCAGCATGGGCCCTTCGCTGCGGGCTGCGCAGCATATGGGGCGGAGCCGTCGAGCCTCTCAGCTGGGCACATCAGCTGTGGCAAACTCTATCAGCCTAGACGCTGACGTGGTAAGAGCGCACGGATTGGGCATAAATTCAATGCAAGCTGTAAGTGACATTCAAAGCAAAGAATCGATATGTAATGGCCGTGTAGTGTAAGCGCGTTTCAGATATTTCGGCTCACGCTCCACGTCCGTCGCACTCCGTTGACCACCCCCCATCATCTGCAGCTCAGACATTCCTGAGAGCACCCACCCATCAGCTCACGCCCCACGTCAAATCGGGGTGCGCGCGTGGAGCCGGGGCGTCACCTAGTTCGAAGGATGTGAGCAGGACGTTGAACTTGACGCGCCCTGCCTTTGACTTGCCGTGGAAGAAGTCGTACTCCAAGCACAAGGCGCGATCCGCCGCACCTCCGGCAAAGAGCACCACGTTCTGTGCACCCGCCCGCCTCCCGGTGCGTCACACGCGGGTCGGCGGAGCGCCGCTAGCAACGAGGGAGCGCCGCTAGCAACGAGGCGCAGCGACGGTGCATCGAGACACACGCAAGCTCGAGCCCCCCTCCGCTGAGGTTACCCTTGCCCCTACCACCTCAGATGGAAGGCGGCGCCAGGTGGCGCGCATCACCGCCCGAATCTCAGAGCATCTGATATCTGATGGGTGCCGCGGAGCTTGCGCGCCTCACCGCAGGAAGGACGAGTGCGTCGCAAATGCATGCTGCATACGCACGCCCGCCGGCAGAGTGATGAGTCATCGCACCATGTCAGTCCAGCACTCGATTTCCCGCCGCCAGTGTTCCAGCGTGACCAAGGGCGCCACGATCTGCAGAGCGCCCCGCCCAGCCACACCCGCGCGCCCACCGGATCTGACTTATTCGGAGCCCGGCTGTTTGGCAGGAATCGGGGCGGCAGAGGGAGGCCGGCCCTGAAGGGTGCGCCCACGACCACATGAGATGCACATGGGCTGCTCGTGGCGCCAGGTCATCAAGCTCGTGGCGCCAGGTCATCATGCGCGCTCTGCGGAGGCGCCCGCCAAGGACATGCACGGAGCCCCGCATGGCGGCGCTCACGGCGCAAGAGCTGCGAGGGCAGGGCGAGCACACGGCGCAAGAGCTGCGCGGGCAGGGCGAGCTCACGGCGCAAGAGCTGCGAGGGCAGGGCGAGCTCACGGCGCAAGAGCTGCGCGGGCAGGGCGAGCTCACGGCGCAAGAGCTGCGCGGGCAGGGCGAGCTCACGGCGCAAGAGCTGCGCGGGCAGGGCGAGCTCACCAGGAACGGCATGGAGGTCCTCTGCGTCAGCCTGATCTTCTCGAGCACCGCCACGGACTGGGCTGTCTTGCCCAGGCCCATTTCATCTGGAGAGCCGTGCACACCGGTCGATTATGAGCTGGGCTGAGGCAAATCAACGGACAGCAGGCCCTGGCTGTTGAGCCCTCGATTGTTACCCTTGCGGCAGCCTCTCCTCTACAGCAGGAGAACTAGCTTCTGCACACAAAGAGTGCGCCACGCGGCTGCTGCCGGTATCACCGTAGGTGGCTGTGCTCTGTCGCGAGGGGAGTCACAGAACAGTACCCCACACCCTGCAGAGGGGGGATCCGGTGGGGGGGCTCGTCACCTGCCAGCACACAGCTGATGCCTTGCCTGAAATTGCTCACCATCCAACTGAAGCTCGCCTCCTGTTACGCCCGGGCTCCGGTGAATGGCCGACTACTGTACAAGCGCCCAGCTTCTATGCGAGCTCGCAGTGAGTTCCGAACCAACCGCCGGTCATACAGGGCGCAGGCCCACGAGTCGAGTCAGGCATAGCACCCTCACACACGGTCCGCACATCCCCATAGGTGGTCGCTGTTCCGATGCTGCACCCCCCTGGCAGCGTGCAGCGACTGGCAACACCAGGTCAAGGCAAGGCTCTCGGGGTCGTCGAGCTCGGGCGCCGTGACAGTGGAGACCTGATATTCACGCAGAGAGCGGCCGTTGTTGAAGCTGGGAACGCTGGTGTCTTTCGCGGCTTGGACGCAGCGGCTTGCAGGAGACAGCACACGCTTGAACTTGGCCACGGCCTCTTGGTCCTGAGCGGCACAGCACGAGCCCACCCGCGCAGAAGTCACGACACCGTCTCAAAGCATGTGCTGGAATATGCCCATCATCCGCCTTGCTCGCTGAGGTTTCTTGGCTAGACACGCGATGGTCACCTCACCCGGTGCAGAAGCGACAGCGTTACGACAAGTCGGTAGCGGCGTCCTCGCTTTTGCATTTCATGGAGTGACATGCAGGGCCCAGCTTCGCCAGAAGAGAGGGTTCATCAGGGAGATGCTCTGACCTCCGAGCTGGTTAGATGGTCCGCCAACTCCCAAGTTGACTGGGCATATCCGAGGCCGTGCCACTTCACGAGGTATTGCCTGTCTTCCCCTGAGCCTTGCTCCGCAATAACGCGTGACACCTGCACACACCTTGCAAGTTGTGTCAGGCACTCTCCGGCGTGTTCAGAGAGGAGAGAGTACGAGATCGGCAGAACGGCAAACTATCTCACCTTTTGGAATAGCTCGAGATTCATTTCGGATAGGTCTGGCTCGGTCTCCTTTTCCACCCCGAACTTTTTCACGAAGTTTCTGACCATCGCAGCCGACTTCTGCGTGATGCGCTTGCAGGACTCCCACGTTGTCTGCAGGAACGATTCGACAGAACAATACTCTGAGGAGCACACTCTCAATCGGTGTCTCCCACTCTCTTTCGCTCATTGCTGCGGGAAAAACAATTCGGCCTGACAGCGGCCACCCTTCAAGAGCCTCACTTGTGCAAGGAGCCAGACCCATCCTGTCTGCTAAACAGCCGGCGCCGCAACTTACGCCACTGGGAGCTGCACCTGCAGCTTCCTTGCAACTTCAGTACGAATAAGGCGCTTCCCTGATAATGTTCGAATCTCGCACCTCTGCCATACTGCAAGTTCTTCGCCTGTACAAAGCTTTGCAAGGTCCGATTCCTTACATATTGGAAGCTCTCACTCGTTACGTTCTAGAAGTTCTCATCTGCTGACGCGCATAGACTGCTATTCTACACACGCCTGCGCAGAATGTGTGCACTGGGCTCGAGACTCCGAGGAGAGCAGGAAAGGACCTCGGGCCTGTGAACGATGAAAAAAATACCTGTCGATAACTCAAGTCGATCCATTTCACCAAAAACTGCTGCTCTCCTGTCTCAGGGCATCTTCTGGCTGCCAGTATCTTTTCCAGCTTCTCCTCGTCATCCTCCCCTTCCTCCGCTTCCTCATCCTCGTCGCCGCTTTCCGCGCCCTGCACACAGGATACCGGTTCCTGGATTTCGCATCAAGAATGGAGCAGCGCCGCCAGCATCCCGACAACAGGTTTTCACAAATCAGCTCAAGGGTAAACAACTCTTGGTAGCTGTGGGGCGACGTACTGTCTCCTGGTCGTCTTCATCGCTATCTTCCGAGAAGTTGTCCACTGGGTCTAACATCGAGCCACGCGGCGCAAGAGCACGCTGTGAAAGCAAACAAAGCAGATGAGCGTGCATAAAATGAGGACCGACGAGGGCTCATATTTGACCCCGAGGACACCACCAGTGCTGATACCAACCAATCACATTATTCTTTGCAAGGAACTGGGTGATTTAGCCAGACACAAGCAACTTAATAATCCGTTAGTGCGCTAATAGGTAGCAAAGGCATTCACCTTCGAGCGTCGTTCAGGCGTCCTTTCGACTTTGATCTTCTTGTTTGCAGCGATACGTTTATTAGGCACCTTCTTCAGGGTGCGGTCCTCATCTACTCCACTTGAGTTGGAGTCGCTTGAGTTGTTAGAGTCGCTGAGTGCAGCCTGACAAGGCAAAACCAAATAACTCAGATTGACAGAAGACGAAAGGAGCTGCGATAGGTAGCTCGGCTCTAAAGAAGCAAGCAGGCTGTATGTCGCCAAACAACAACGCAGGACTTCTCAGTACAAGTATACTCACCGCAGACCGACGCGATGTCCGTCGCTGAGGGGCCGAGTTTTTGGACTTCGCCTTTAACGTGTGTGAGAAGGCTTTGTTAGTATGTCTTGGTTTCTCTCGAACTTGATTTTGAGCGGCTGCGTCGAAATTCAAGGTCGACTGCTGCCGGCGAGTCTTTGCAGAGAGCTCAAAATGAGAAAACGGGCAATCATCAGTTGATGTCATATTTAGCTTTTTCAGCACCAGGTCGTGAACACTCGCTTCGTCCTCCTCAGAACTGACTTCGGCACTCTCTCTGCACGGTACCCAAATAGCAGAGCCAGTCAGCCGTGCAAAGAGAAGACGGCGTTATTTTATGGATCGTGCCGTTATGAGCGGCACAGTAAGTGCGCATAAGCATTCAAGCGAGTGCCGATCGGAGCATTTCAAAAGAGTGTAGCTATCCGTCTCAGGTTGCTCTGCAGACGACACTAACTGAAGCATGGCAGAATTGAGTTAAGTGACCACACCCGTATGCTGGCTTCATAGGCAAATTTCGCGTGGAACGACGCAGTCCTGGTTCCTCGGATGGTCTCCCTTTTGCTGCTCGCTTGCGAGGTTTGGTGTCTGCATCGTCGCCTTGGTCTGAGGAGTCGCTCAATTGCTGCTTCCTTTGACGTCGTGCAGATATAGGTTTCTTTTGCTCTTTACTATTCATA
Organism: Cymbomonas tetramitiformis; assembly: GCA_001247695.2. NCBI lineage: Eukaryota > Viridiplantae > Chlorophyta > Pyramimonadophyceae > Pyramimonadales > Pyramimonadaceae > Cymbomonas > Cymbomonas tetramitiformis. The sequence goes on along the minus strand of LGRX02002969.1, from coordinate 33,645 downwards.
TCGCTACAGTTATTCACGTTTGGCTTTGCAAACGCTAATATGGACAGGTTTTTGGCTCGACGCAGGTCCTGCTGAAAGTCTGTTAATTAAACGGTGTGTTCTGTCAGTCACAAGGGTTAGCAAGCAATTTTCAAAGCAAGCAAGGTGGCTGCAGGAATATTCACACCTTCATCGTCCTGGTCCTCCTCCTGGTCCTCCTCATCGACTTCGGACTTCACCTCAACATACGCTGCCCCCCGCGCCCTACTGCGAGTGACTCTTCTACCACCCACAGCCTTTCCCGGCGTGTCCTCCTTCACCTCGTCCGCAGGCGCAGTTTCTTCTTCAGAATCTGATACTTTCTCTGCTGCAATTGTCTTCCGGGGAATATTATCCTCCAGGGACTTCTTACTTGCCCGCGTGCGTGTAAACCGAGGTTGCTCCTCCTCCTCTTCCGACTCAGCATTTTCTACATAATTCATGACGTTGCCTCGCTTTCGTGTTTCTCTCATTTCAATCAGCTTCGACGACGTTTAAATATATATATATATATCAAAGGTAACAATCAGTTGTCGTGACCTCGGGGTCCACGGAGAATAAATATAACCAACTGGTTGAGCTCTAAAACGAAGCTTTCGAATTGTGAACAGAGAAAGCCGAGACAACAGCTTCATTCAAATTTTAAACTTTTGAAATTCATAAAAAAGAGATTTTGATCTGCTGGTTATAAATTCAAAATTGTGATAGACTCAAGACTCAGACTACAAGTATCTACCTCGGTAGTAAAGTATGCCGATCACCGAAGTATCCACCTAGGTACCATGGAACCTAAGGTAGTATGCGCGTTGTTCTTAATAGTCTATGTGTCCGGAGGCCACCAGAGATCGGCCGAAGGCCACCGATTATTGGCCGTCAGATCCACCAGAAACGCGGTGACTTGGCCAGTGCCACAGTGGGGTCTTCGGCCCAATCCACCGGAAATTCTGTCCGATCCACCAGAAATTTCTGGCCTTATCGTGAACAATACTGATGCCGATTGGATTTTTGGGTTTCGCCACCGCGTGGCGATCCGATGGTTGGCTTGGGGGATAGCGCGCCGAAGCGCTGGCATGGCGTGAACGTTTTTTTCGGTCTCGCCAAGGTGAGTAACTATAGTCTAAAATTTAAAATAGTAGTAGCGGAGCGGGGGGAGCAACTGGATTTAGTTGGATTTCTTAATAACCCTGTGATCCGCCAAACCCGGACGTGCGGCTCACTTGTTCCGTCCGGCAGCGGGGAAAACAAGAAAAACTAAGCAAATGCTGGACTTCGGGTTTAGGCTTAGTTATTATGGGCTCTGACTAGCCCCTAGCCTGACCCTGCTTCCGTATCGTGTCCGTGACATCCTAGCACTGTACTGTACAGTAGTACAGTACAGTAGTACAGTCTTGTTTCACTGTCTGGGTTTCCGAGAGCATAAAGCCTCGGCCAGACACTGTTTATGCGATTATCAGTTTGATGCTCAGCGAGCTTAGCCGGACCGCAACGGATCTGTCTTTCTCGCAGGTTATGGCCCGCACCGGCTTTCCGGTGATTCTGATGATGGCGCAGCGCCTTGCTGTTGCCATGTTCGGCTAAGTAGGACGTAGGAGGGGTTGAGCGCCCACTTGGGCGGTGGTGTATCATTCTCGCGGTATGGCCTTTTGACATGGCAGTGATGGCGGCACGCGTTGTGCTCGCCTTCGCTGCGCAGGAGATCAGTTTGTGACGGATTGTTTTTATTTTACGGCAGTATCGTCGCAACGAGAGTTGATCTGCATCGTGCGCCACTGGCCCTGGCGAGGACGTTCCACACGTTGTGAATTTTGGCCGCTCTCGATCTTCCGCTTACGACCTGTAATTTTCAATCTGTTCTGCTGAGACTTCTAGAGAATATCTGGCCGCTGTGACAGTTCTTATTACACCATCACCCTGCTTAGCTCGACCTTTCCCCTGTCTCTCTATCATGGTTACCACAACAAATAGAATGACGCGGTCTCGCGTCCGTAGATTAGAGACGATTTTTGATGATGTGGGTGCGCAGCACACTGCGACACCACACACGCCGCGGCTGCCAGCTCCGACCACCGCAGCTGCGAGGGAAATTCTTGAGAAGTGTCAGCAGTTGGCTCGGGAAAATTTCGACAGGAGAGTTGCTAAGACCGTTGCCACTAAAATTCTGGGAGACAAGTCTGAGCGCTTCGCTGGGACCGAGACAGATGCAGTCGACATTTTTTCACAAGTCATGCATGAGCTACGCACGCAGTTTCTGCTGCAGTCACAGGCATTTGCTCCCCTGTTTGACTTGACCGACATGGCTGTTGAGGCTAGGCATGAGGCCAATGAATTGCTGCTTTCGGCTCTGACGTTTCTGGCTCGCCCTGGCTCGCCTGCTCGTGACTGGCTTGAGGCCTCTGGGTCTGACGTTCCTGGAGATGGCAAGCGCGCTGCCCTTGAGGTGGTGCGCATGCTCCAGGAACGCTCAGAACCCTTTGACTCTTTTGAGTCGCTGCTGGCGGTTCGCATCCCCAGCAGCGAAGATCCTGACCGTGGCATCCGTGAGTTCAATGGCCTGTTGCGGGACGTTCAGCGTTCCCACAACTTGCCAGAGGACGCGGTAAAGCGGCAGTTTCTCAAGGCTCTCGGCAATTCCGGCTTTGTACCGTGATTTGGCTAACTCTCTGGCTCGAGCTGACCAGCGGCAGGGCGTGTCTCTCTTGACTATTCAGGCTCGTGTGCGGGAGCAGTTCCGCCACGGCCTGAAAGTCTCTGACACCCGTGTTTCTGCTCTGTCATTCGGCGATGGCGCGTCTGACCTGGCTGCGGCGTTGTCCAGTCTGCAGAAGCAGCTGGAGCGCATGCAGCAGGACATTCGTGACCTAAAGCGGCAGAAGCGGGAAGGGGCACCGCCTGCGGGCAAGCACCTTACCCGCTCTGCTGCTAAGCATCATCGTGCTGGTGTTAAGCCACTTGGCACCGCTCCTCCTGTCTCATTTGACAAGAAGAGCGGTGCCTTCGTGCCCCACTGCAGAAATGCGGAGTGTGCACAAAGTGGTTTGAAGCACTGGCATGCTGAATGCCCCGACGGCGGTCCTCACTCTGCCCACTACAGTAGGTCGCGGTCTATAAGAAATGGTATCTACAAGAAACCAGCCGCTAGTTTTCTCTCCAAAAGTTAGAAAAAACGGTAAGAAATCACCCGCTAGATTTTCCATGGGAGAGGTCTTGAAAATCCTCCGATTAAGAAAAAACTGACGCTAGACGGATTCATCAACCTAGTCAGTATATATAGTCCAAACATATAGGGTTTGTTTATCAATCATATAGGGCTTATTTGAGAGTTAACAGTGTTCATCCACCGCAGTAATCGTCCGCAGTACCATGCATGCCACGGGTGGCCGAATTACAAATGTGGAGAATAAAGTATCAGCCCGGCTCGGCAGATAAGAAATCAACGCTGAGATCCAACCTACCTGTCATCTCATGTCGAAATTAAGAAAAACTCGACGCTATGCGTGACAAATATGGCATCCTCCAATAAGAAATTCACGACGCTAGAGACGAGAATCTGGGACCGTCAGATTAAGCGACCAGCGCTAGCGAAATTTTTACTTTTTCTTATAGACCGCGACTACTGTATTGTGGTGCAGTTGAGGACTATGAGACTGACTGCCTGGCTGTTCGTTTCCAGCGGTTCTATGACGTTGGGGATGAGCATGCCTTCGAGTCGCTCTGCACGATGGAGGGTCGCCCAGAGGTGTGCGAGCTGTCGGCGTATTCTTTTGCGACGGCTGAGCCCACATCTCTGCGGCACTTTCAGGATGCGGCGGCTTCCGCTCAGGATGCGGCAGCTGACGAGGACGGCATGGCTCAGTTTGGTCTGGCCACATTCCACTCGGATGCACGGGGCTCGATTCCGCCACCGCCTGCGGTTCGGCATCCCTCTGCACTCGTGGCTGGTGGTGTGCCTGCGGCTCATGACCCGCCAGTGGTTGTCCCTGGCTCTCTCGGCTTGCCTGGCTCTGTCCCATCACTCCAGCTTGGCGACTCTGCACCGGCTCCGCTGTTTGCTGGCATGAGGATTGAGGCTTCTGACATTGGCTCTGAGGTCTCTGACAATGACCAAGGCTCTGACAATGACTCTGACGGCGGGCAGCAAGTGGCTTTTGGCTCCTTCGGCACTCTTGGGCATGGCTCTGACTCTGACCCTGCTGACGGGGGAGCATCGACAGTGGGCAGTCTGACTCCGGTGTGCCGTCCGCGGACTCCGCCGAGCTTTCTCCGATGTGCATTGATGTCTTCGGTGCTTTGCTGTTCTCTGCTGGCCAGCGCTACGGCGTCGTTGGTTGCCGTGGGCGGTGGTGACAGGGGCCTGGTTGAGCCCGGAGTCACCGTCCGTCGGTTTGCTGGAGATCTCTCTGCTTCGATTCCACCACTTGGTGCTGCAGGCGTCCGTGATTGGCCGCCGGATGATGGAGTTCTTCTGTGTTCCTCTTCAATGCTCAAACCGCCGTGGGGATCTACTTGTTTGAGTTCTTCAGTATTTTTGGAGTCTTTGCAGTCTTCGGTTACTTTACATTCTGCTGTGGATCCACCTTGCCCGCTTGGGTCTGGTGGTGCTCAAATTGCGACAGACAGCTTACAATTCACTTCGGGATTCTTCCGTGCTTGCATCCCGACCGCTGAACTCAGCTCTGCTGACCAGCCTCAAAGTGGCTGAGTTTACTTCAATTGTCCTGGCAGCTTGATTAGCTTTAGCCCAGTAGTGGGATGACCGGGTCAAGACCCCGGCGCCCAGCTAGAAGTGATCGGTTTCCACCGAAGTGAATGTTAGGTGTTTGTTTATTATCTCGTGGCTGTATATCCTGTACCTGCTTTTGATACGGCGAGATAAACAGGCGCCGTGAATATATTATCAGTATACAAATAAACACTGCAAAGTTGGACAGCAATGCATGTGTACGGATGAGCGGGTTTGTGAGTGCAGTCTCTCTAAGAAGATCTGCTGAAGCACAACGCTTCCTCACTTTTGTACCATACGTCTCCCATCATCTTAGATGGTACCGCCATTGGGTTGTGAACCCGAGACGTAGGTTGAACGACCACATGGTAATAACGACTAGTTCGTTCATGCTGCGCATGCGAGTTCCGCGCATGCTGAAAGCCAAGATGGTTCTTGTTTGTATTCAAGATGTATCTTTGCTTTGCCATCTTCGAGTTCGACATACGAACTCTCGATGACAGGGATGCCTGATGATATGACATTATCATCTGGCGACATGTACAGTCATCGTCGACCGTACTGACGACTGTCATATTAATATATGACGCGACTCGACATGTACAGTCATGATCGACCATACTGTCGACTGTCATAATAATATATGACACGACCGACTGTCATAATAATATATGACATGACATGGTATGACATGTCTGACAGGTATGACACGTATGACATGTATGACACATATGTCATCGGTCATGACCCTGACAGATCTCCCCTCTTAAAAGAGTTGTGACCTCACAACGGGCATACCTTTGTATATGTCTATGATGTCTTTGTTGTTGTCGCTTCTTGCTGGTACCAGTCTTCTTACACCGATTTGAGGCGTCCCTCATGGTATTTTTAGGTTATTGGGGGGAACTGAGTCCACTTTAGTCCCTCACCTTACAGTTCTTAGGATGTAGCCCACCTTTCTGGAAATCGTATCGTATTTCAGAGTGACGTTTCAAGGTTCAATGAATTGCGTTTCGTGATGCAGATTGACGCTGGATTACTGATTGATCCATACGTATCGTGCGTCAGAGTGACGATTCAAAGCATCCGAAGTGCACGTTACGGATTATTTGCGCTAGCCGTCGTCGCTTTAGCGAACGATGATCCCACGATTTAACGATTTATAATCGCACGATTCTCGGCCTGATATAGTGCACCCAACCCTTCCTCCCCTCCTTAAGCTACTTTGGAGGATCATAGGAGGTGGCGATGGGGAGCCCGATTTTTGGGGCTTGTTTTTAATGCAAACGGAGTGGCCCTGCTTAACGGAATTGGACTTATAATCCTCAACCGGTCTGCTCAACTCCTCAATGTTTTTGTCCAGTACGCACGCTTTGACGAACATCTATCGCGATGAGTGAGAATGGATTCGCCACGTACTAATGTGAAATTTATTTAGTTATGTTTGTCAAGCACAACTTAGGATCACAACTCCGTCTACCTCAGTCGATGTCTCCGGTAGCTTCGGATGACTGGCCAAGAATCCGATGACAAACCACGGTTTTGGCAAAGGTAGCATTTAGCAGTTTTTATTTATCCACAGATATGATATCTCGCATGTGTGCGTATCTGTGCAAGGGTATGATTTTGAACAAGGCTCACTACACCTTTAGCAAGGAAGGATCAATTCCCGCTTCAATGCAACATAATGATAAACATTAAGAGCAAGGTTATATAGATGATCGACATGTATTAGTATATATTACAAGAAGTAAGGGCATAAGGCTTAATATAATGGTTAGCCTTCATAGGCAGCTATAATGTCTGCTGCATTGGTCAGCTCTGTGGCTTTGACCCAGGTGTCATGCTCAGGACCGTAGCCTGCATATCGTACTAAATAGTATTTGACACCTCTAGTGAACTTATCCGAGAGTATATGTGATATCTCAAACAGTGGTTGCCCTTCTTCGGTGATCATCTGTGGCAGAGGCAAAGGTGCTTGGATCGAGTCATTGTACAGCTCTAATCTGGATACAGGCTGTACCGGATGAATACGGATATCAAGATTTCCGAAATCTAACTCGTATGCACGTCCATGGCTAAGCACTTTGGAAATGGTGAACGGTCCAATATATGGCTGCTTAAAGTGTCTGCCTGCCTCTGTCAAACCAGTCCATTGAATAAACTCGGTCCGTAAAAGAACTTTCTGCCCAACTGCAAACTGCTTAGGCATGTGAGTCTTATTGAATCTGGCTTGGCTAATTTCTGCTGCTCGGGAAATGTTGTCTACCGCGTTGGCATGAACAGCCGAGTACTGGTCAAAATGATCTCGAATAGCTCTTTGTATTGGAACAGGAGCTTCTGGCGGAATAGTGATAACCAGGTCATGAGGCGAAAGTGGTTGCGCCATCGAGTCGAGATAAAATGGTGAATAACCAGTTGATGCAGAAACGGTATTGTTAATTGCAAACTCCACCAGAGGCAACTTGTCCTCCCACGAATTGGCTGAAGTATCGTTGCAACAACACCTGAGGATGAAAAAAAAATACTACTTAATCAGTTTATAAACCAGAGGATGGTGAAATCATATCATGAATCAACAATTTGAAAAATACCTGAGGATGTCCTCAATGAAGGCATGGCTCCTCTCATTGGCAGCATTCGACTGTGGATGGTGTGATGACGTCATGGACAATCTCGTACCAGTAGATTTCCACAGTGTCTGCCAGAATGTAGAGGTGAATCTGGGGTCTCGATCTGAGATGATGTTCCTCGGAAGACCATGGAGCTTGAAGATATGCTGCATATATATGGAAGCAGTATGCTGAGCTGTCCAGGTCATGCTGAAGGGAATGAGATGACAACGATGAGAGAATTGGCACATTACCACAAATATACTGTCGTGCCCATTAGTGGTGATAGGCAGGTCAGTGATCCAATCAAGAGATACATCTTGCCATTTTGTCTTAGGCACGGAATATCGTATATGTGCCTGACCATAAGGCTTATGTCGCCTCGTTTTCTGGCGCTGACAAACGGGGCACTCCCGAATGTACTTGATGGCTGCCGTTGTCATTCCTGGCCAATAATACCGGCTACGCAGAAGATGAAGCATGCGATTTTTGCCTACATGACCAGAAATAGTGGCTGAGTGGCACTCATGAAGAAGAATGTGGCGAAGTTGTGTGATCTCGCCGTCATCTGTGGGGACTTTAGCTGTTGGTGGAATGTACAGCTGTCTGCCATATATGGTCTTACGATAGATCAACCCCTGAATGAGCTCGAAGCTGTAGCTGCTGACTGACTGTGACGAAGTCGATGATGTCAGCTTAGCCAAAATAGTCTGTGCAAATGTGTCACGATCATACTCGGATATAATGATGTCGTGTAGCTGATGAGCTGATGAAGAAGATATAAGAGCAATGAATGTAGGATCTGCAGATGGAATGACCTCGCTGATGTCCATATGATGAAGACAATCAGTAAGTTCAAAAAGTGCAGAGATACGCGTGAGTGCGTCTGCAACCTTATTCTTCTCGCCAGCAATGTGCTCTATACGGAAGTTGTATTCGGAGAGCTCATCCAACCACCGTGCCTGTTTGGGGCTCAGTGTGGATTTGGTCTGGAAATAAACCAGTGGCTGATGATCTGAGCGTACAATAGTCTCAGGAGCTCCCAACAAGATGTGGCGAAAGAATCGGAAGCCTTCCACAATGGCAAATAGCTCGATCTCAGGAATAGGCCAACGTCTCTGTGTATCGGATAGAGTGACGCTGTGATAACCACATGGCTTCATACCTTTTCCTTGATCCTGGAGTATTACTTGACCAACGTGTGTGCCTGATCCATCGACCTCCATAATAGATGGCAGTTTCTGATCTGGAAGCTGCAATACTGGAGCGTTACAGATGGCACTTTTGAGGTTATCAAATGCCTGCTGCTGCTCAGTTTCCCAGACAAACTCTGCATTATCTTTAAGGAGACGATTGAGAGGCTCGGCAACTTTGGAGAACTTTGGTATGAATCTCCTAAATTGACCGACCATGCCCAAGAATGACCGAAGGGATGACTTGCCATCTTTAGCCATACGGCGTAGAGGCTGCTTTCCAACGGTGGGACCATAAGACACTGGAGGCTGAATTGCCATGACTGCTCGGATTCTGTCTTCGATGATGGATAGGCCTGCTTCAGAGATGTGATGTCCGATAAAGTCTATAGATCTGACGAACAACTCCACCTTGGAAGGCCTGATGTAGAACTGGTGATCTCTGCAACGCTGGAGGAACTGTCGAACATGCTTCACATGGCTGTCAAAATCTGGACTGTATACAATAGTGTCGTCCATGAATATGACAAGGAACTGGTCGATGAAATCAAAGAATGCCCGGTTTCCTACACGAAGTGCTGTTGCAGGAGCATTGGTCAATCCGAAAGGCATAACTGTCCATTCATAAGAACCGTATCTGGTGCGAATAGCAGTTTTATGAATGTCGTCTGGATGAATGGGGATTTGGTGGAAGAACTGGTTGAAATATCAAATCTACTGAACCAGCGTGCTCCCTTAAGCTGTTCAAGAAGGGTATCATGGGGTGGCAACGGATATGTGTCCTTTATGGTGATATTGTTAAGGGCACGATAATCGCAACACATCCTCCACTTTCCCCCTGGCTTAGGAGCGAAGATGATTGGGCACCCATATGGTGATGATGATGGACGAAGGATACCCAACTCGACATATTTAATGATTTGCCGTTTGAGCTCCTCCATCATGGGTACTGGAATGGTACGTACTGGCTGTGATGGTGGCTTATGCCCAGGTTCAATGTTCGATGATAACCACCTTCAAACCGTTCTGGCCTATGACCAGCTGGAAGATCCTCCTGGAATATGTCTGAAAATTCTTCTCTCACTTGATCACGTGCTGCTGTGACCTCGGGGTCTTCCATAGTGGTGTCTGAGTCTGATGCTGCAAAGACCAGTTCACCGTCAACCTCTGAGAGAAAGAAGAGATAAGCTACGGCTTCTTCAGCCGAACCACTGGATCGAATGCGACGAAGATGCTTTCTCATGGTGGTAGCGCTGACCAATTCCATTTCAGGAAGGTCATCTGAGTCTGGAGTCTGCTCAACTCTGGACAATACTGTGCGAATACTGGAGCCTGATGAATGCTTCCTAGTGATCGTCAGATTTTTAGTCTGAAAGTCAATGTGTGGATTCCTCCTCTCCAACCAATCTTGACCCAGAATGACAGTGAATGGTTTCATGTCAATGACGTAGAAATCTTCTGTATCCTTATACTTGCCCAAAGAAAATGTAGCCTTGGGAAGATAGGATGTGCATGGTAGTTGGCTTCCTCCAGCCAATCCCACTGAAAATGATGAAGAATCTGTGGGAGCTATACCAAGCTGAGCAGCGAACTGTCTGTCGATGAAAGACGATGTGGCTCCTGGATCTACCAAAATGTGAGTACTCTGTCCATAAACTTTCCCTTTATACAACAACAGCTTCTTCTGTGATTTCAGCTGTGCTGTTTGAGACTGCATCTGTGCGATGTGTTCTGTGGGATTGTCCATCTGCTGAAACTGCAATGTCAGACTGGAAAGGACTTCTTCTGAGATACTCTCAATCCGGCCACTTGCTTCAGTGGCATCTTCAGGCTGATCTACCCTCGGGGTGCTCTCAACACCGGTACCTGCGCAGTACCCTGAGAGTTTCCCTGAGGAGCTGGAGCTGATGGAACTGGATCTGGAGTTGCAACTGCTGCATTGATGCTGTGCTGACTCTTCAGTTCCTTGACCAAGGTGTTGATCGTATTGATGAGTTTGCCAGACCCATCCTTAGCACCCTGATTCTTCTGTGGCTGTCTCTGATTCTGAAAAGGATTCTGAGCTGGTGGCTTACCCTTGATCTCCTTTCCATCATTGGTCCTGGTGGCAAAACAATCCTTCTCGATGTGACCAACACGACCACAACGATTGCAGGTCTTATCATTCTGTGATTTTCCTTTTCCTTTTCCTTTGCCCTTGCCTTTACCACCTTTTCCTTTGTTCCGATTCTGATTGGAGTTCTGGCTGCCACTCTGATTCCAATTCCGATTTCTGTTGGATCTGTCATATGGCTTCTGGCCACGTCCTCTGTCCTTATCCTTCTTGGCTGGACCTCCAGATGACTGCTCCTTCTGACCCCGATAGTGAAGGGTTTCTGATTGCTTTGAGTGAATGACGTAGTTCAAATCAAGCAATATCTGTGTGGTTTCTTGCCACGACAGATTGTTCCTCTGCTCTTCTGTCAGGTATCTGAGCTGGAACTGTCTGCGGAGATCAGAATCCATACTGGTGACGAATCTGTCCTTTATTAGCACATCATTTAAATCAACTGCTGCTAAAGAAGCCAGTGATGTAAATGTGCGCAAATAATCTGCAAAGGTTTGGGTTCCTTGAGTCAGTGCCATTAGGTGTTTCTTGGCTACTGATCTCTTATGAGGATTACCAAATTGTCTGAGGAACGTCTGTCTGACCATCTCATAAGTGGCATATGGTTGTTGTGCCAAGACTTGGAAATAGTGTCTGTCGTTATTCTGTATGAGAGTAAGAAACACTGTGATCAAATCCTTATCATTGACACCTGGATAAGTGAACTGGAAATATCTGTCCACTGTATCCAACCAGACCTCTGCGTCCTGTCCTGATTTGAATTCCCTAGGTGGTGTCATTTTCACCTTGGGGACCAAACTGGGTGGAGCTGGTGGAGCTGGTGCTGGTACTGAATCTGCATCTGGGTCTACAAAGACCATCGGAGGACTGTCTGCTGTGTACTCTGCTTCTGGTGCCTGAGGCTCATTGGCAGGATCCTTGTACCGGCTCATATCTGGTTTCATGCGACTGACATTGTCATAATAGCCTATGTGGTCATATTTGGTTAGTGTATCGGCATAACCAGCAATCCACTTTGGAACCTTAAACCGACTGTATGCATCGTATGAACCAAGTATGTCGAAAAACCAAGTCGAATGATCTGGGTTGATATCAGGAATCTCATGCTCTTCCTCTTCGATAGTAACCATCTAAAAACAAAACACAGCACAAAAAATACCTTCAGCTAATTGTCTAACTGAGTGTGTGTGATTTATATGTTATATATGGTATATCGGTATGTTTACATACATGTATTATATTCGTACATAATAATGAGGTAAGTATATATATATATCCACCTTCTTCCCCCCTCAAGGAAGTGTGTGATATAGTGGCAGTTGTCAATTGCCAATACCTCAAAATAGCATGCATTCCTTATAGGAATCATCTGCCACAGTTCTTGGGTTGTTGCCCGATACATAATCATGTTTGTGTCAAAAACAGCATGATATGTTAATGCTAAATATGAAGTTTATCGAAATTATAGTGGTATTTAGGGCATATATAGTTACAGTGGCCCTTATACCCCATAATGTGATTAGGGTGTTACATGGTATCAGTAACCCTAATATAGGTAAAAAATAAGCAGTATAATGTTTTTGCAAAGATTTTTAAGCAAAACTGCATTTAATACCTACATGAATGTAAGGTGGTTTTCAGGAGGTACGTTACACCCCTGTTACACACATTTAATTTTTAGGGTGTTACAGGGCGTTACACATGCTGCATAAATCAGGGATTGTTATTTGATAGGTAATTATTCATTTTAGCAAAAAAAAATCAATCCGAAATTTTCAAAATGTGTTTTACGTACAGCATTTTGAGCGATTTATTGTTACAGCAATATGTATACCCCTACATATTCCACACCCAATATCTAGGGCGTTACACGAGATATGACATGTGTCATTATGATTTCCTGATACCTCAATAGGTATAAAATCATAATTTTAAATAAAATGGGCACACATTTTTCATTTTGAAATCATGCGTGGAGCATTTTTACCCATTTTACAGCTTTTTCAGCTATCTAAAATATTGCCTCGGTGACATATCTCAGTGTATATGTGGAATGTAAAGTACAGAATCACTGGAAGGAACTTCACGTTTGCACATGACAAATTTCATAGCAAATAAGTGAGTTGTGCTGTATATCAACATTTATGGTTGACAGCATTCTGGGTTTTACTGATTCAAACCCATGCACAGCAAATGTACTTTTCTGATTATGTATAGATTTATCAACTTAAGTGGGAACTGTGCCAGGGGCACGACGACAGATGCTCGGAGATATGTTTTTGATTGAACGTGCAAAGGTACACAATTCGGATTTTTATAATATACTGGATCAGGGCCAGATTGAGGTACAAACGATAATTCGGTTCCGAGTTCTGAAGGCTAAACACTTCTCAAGTGCTCTACTTATTCACTCGTCACTCAGGTTGCAGGGTCAACCACTCGAGAGCCGATGTCACACTTCGGCTCAACGTTCAGTTCCCGATCCGATCTCATTTCTAATTCCGATTCGTCATTCTCGATTCAGATGTTATGCCGACAGGCTGACACGATGACTGCCCCACAGTACTGTCATACTACTGTACTGTCATACTGTCATACTGTCATAGCGTCATACTGTCATACTGTCATAACCTTAATATCTGATATTCGATTTCATTGTCTTTTCAACCCCGATGCGAATCTGACCATTCTTCGAGGGTCTGACTGAGTTCCACGATGACACCCCCCACAGTACTGTCATACTACTATAGTGTCATACTGTCATACTGTCATAGTGTCATAGTGTCATACTGTCATACCCCGGACATCTGGTATTCATTCTCATCGTGATTTCAAGCCCAATTTCACTGTCATCGTGCCAATCCCAGATTACCCCCGATGACACACATACGGACGCATAGGCATATCGGCTCACGCTGTGCCTCCGGGCACAACTCTCCCCCCCTTAGGAGTGGTCTACCTCCTGGGATCACTCCGCTAAGGTACCCATCTAAGTTCCAGTTCTTAGGTTTTCTGGTTCCTTGCTGTTTCCAGTTCTTAGGTTCTCTGGTCCCTCTTCGAGCATAGTTTGCCTGCCGCTACCAGGGCACCACTTTCAAGAAGAAGGGTGCCACTTGGAATCTAAAGCGGGTCTTCAGTTTTGCGGAGGCGTAAATGTCGGAAAAGTTGCCGTAGCAGAAGTGCTGGCACGGGATATACACTCGCGGATCGACCTGCTCCAGTTTGCTGCGGGTGAGGTCCAAGCTGAGCAGTCTCTGGATGAGCGCCGGTTGCCCATCTGCACGCACACGGTGTTGAAGTAGTACAGCGCAGCAGGGGCGAGGGTGGTGCTGAGTTCGTCCATATGCAGGTGGGCTTCATGTACTGCGTACCATACATGCAGTAGGTACACACCAGCGGAGGAGGGAGCTGGCGCATCATAGGGCGAAGCCGTAGCGCGTTAGGGAAGCGACCTCTGGGGTTTTCCATGAACCAATGTTTTGGCTCCAGGTAGTCAATGATCTGCAATGCTCGTCGTACGATTTTGTCAGCCTGGGGAAGGTCAGGGGGTCCACCAGTGGTGCGCGCTTGACTGTACTGCCTGCAGGGGGGACTTGCCCAAACAACATCGAAGAATCCAGGCGGGTATTGTTTGTAATCCCATTGCAGGATGTCACACACATGAGTGGGTTGCCAGATATGCTCGGAGTCGAGGGTCACTACTGAAGCGGAGGGGAAGCAATTTAGGAATTCCCTCTCTACTGAGCCAGTACCGCTGAAAAGTACGAGAATCCTGGGCGTGCGGGTTGCTTTTGCCTGTATCGCCAGCAGCTCTGTCACCAGTGCCAACGACCCATCTTCCGCGCGCTCCTGGCGTTCCCACGGTAGGGGGGTATCATCTTCCATCTGTTCGAGCTGGTCCAGTTCATCGCAGGGATTAGTGATGAGGTGGGCCAGTGTCATTCCGGCTTGAGCGGAGTGACGGCCACGCTGCTCGCGTCGCCGAGTGGCTTCGTCGCGAACTTGCGCTTCCATGTGCAGTCTCGCCTGCTCGATGTCCACTACCCGGAGGTACAAGGGGATGTACCTAAGAGGCCTTAGGTACATCCCCTTGTACCTAAGCTAAATCGACCGTATATGACACCAAATCGAACGGTTTGGCATCGTACAACGCACCAACGTTGACCAACTCGATGCTTGACATGGGAATATATCGCGCACCCCGATGCGATCGAGAATATATACTCATTTGAACGTCAGAAAATGACCTTTTGACTGTTTTCAACAAAAAAACATTTTAAACGTGCGCTAGTCGGCGTGTTTTTATTTTGCCGCTCTCTTTGTGTTCTGGCATCAGAGGATCCATCTGACGGGCGATTGCATATTTTTCAGGTACGAAATTGTTTTACTGCCCCCCTGCGGTTCGTCATTCCTTCGAGACTAGACTGACGTTCACTTTTGTCTCATACAGTATCCCCAAGCTACGTACAGTATGGTTAGTCGACGGGAAGACGAGGGCAAGCTTCTCGTCGGTCACGAGGTGAAAGCGCACGCAGTGGCTTTCAACTCTAAATGGAGTTCTGAAGCCGAGCGGGCTAGGTCTAAGGTCCCCGATTGGTGGGTAGTCAGTTGTGCAGCAATATGATGCGGACTAAGAAACATGTTGTTATCTACAAATCAATAACTCGTTACCACTATTCCGGATTTGTCAAAAATACCATACTCATTAAGACACTTCTACATCGAGGGATAGCTAGTATTTGGAATAGATATAATGCTTTCCTATGGCAACCCAGCAAATGCGAGTTGCTTTTAAGTGTATATATTATGCCTAAAGTGTTTTCTGCGCTTTCTGTCACCATTAAGCAGTCAAATAGATGCCTCCGCCTCGATGTACCTAAGGGATGTACCTAAGAAAACGCAAGTTTCGAAAATCAACAAAATCTGAAATTTGCATAAGTTTAGCCCATACCCAAACCACCCAAATGAATCAAATGCCGCCAACCACATGTTTCATGTCCTAAAGGGGTGTGTTGGGGACAACATATATTGGCCACAAGTCAGCTCGGTTGTTTTTCGCCATCCCACGGGCTGAAATGCACATGTAGAGTTAGGTACAAGGGGATGTACCTAAGCCCGGGTAGTGGACATCGAATTCACGAAGCTGTTGAAGTGGACTTCCGCGTTCAAGTTTGTCACGCGTCCTCCATTGGTCGTGAGCTTTGGAGTAGCCAGTCCAGCGAACCTTCCACTCTTCCACCTCCTTTCCTCGAACAGACCGCACTCGACGTGCAAGGATGCGCTCAACGTGTGCTTCCTTCTGACCGTCCACTACCACCTCTTCAGGTACTGCTAGGTGATCGCGTGCGGCAAAAGCATCTTGACCGCTGGTGTACGGTTTGAGGCGATGTTGAGCGAACACGTCGTGAATCCGCCAGTGAGGAGGGAGGCGTAGGCGGTAGGCTACTGGAGCTCCTCTGTCGGCCTCTGGCATGGTCATCTGTACATCGCTGAAGAAGCGTTCGGTCACAGGAACTGGTCCATGCCAGCGCTTGGTCAGTTTCCTACAGATGGAGCGATCCATCACCTTCTCCGTAAGGTGTTTCGCCTCTATCCAGACCAGATCTCCAACAGCATACTCCCGCTGCCCGTGCCTGCGATCAAACTGTTCGCGCTGTCGCTGTTGAGCCAGCTCTAACCGCTGTCTGGCGTCCCGCAGCTGCGACGAAAATTTCACAGCCACTTCGTGTGCGGTGCCTACTCCCCCAGTTCGTCGTCCAGCGGTGGACTGTGCGGCCTCCAAGAAAAGGTCCAACTGCGACAACGGCGAGAACCCGAACACCAATTCAAATGGCGTGAAGCCAGTAGATTCACTCCTGGAGTCATTGATCGCGAACTCCACGTTAGTGGTGAACAGATCCCAGTCCTCCACATTGGCGTCTACAAAGGACCTGAGCATGTCCTCAATAACCCTGTTGCTGTGTTCCGCTTGGCCGTCAGACCGAGGGTTGTACGGCGTGGTACGAGCCACTTTCACACCCATCAGTCTCATGAGTTCCTGCCAGAAAGCATCTTGAAACCGTGGGTCACGATCAGAGACAATCTTCATAGGCGCGCCATGTAAGCGCCACACCGAGTCAAAGTAGATTCTGGCCACCACAGCTGCGGAGCTGTCGCCGAAGTTCATCGGCACAACGTGGACCATCTTCGTCAGCTTGCAAGTGAAGGCCACGAAAGCGTCATTGCCTCTCTCTGATACCGGCAGGCCGGTGACGAAGTCCACCGCGACATCCTGCCACGGCCTGTTTGGGATGCTGTGAGGGTTTAGCAGCCCATCCGGGTAAGTCCCCCGCGGCCTCACTGATTGGCACACCGCGCAGGATGCAACCCAGGTGCCCACATCTTCCGCGGCCCCACGCCAATAGAAGCGCCGCAGCACCCTCTCTAGAGTCTTGTCTCGCCCAGTGTGACCCGAGGACAATGACTCATGAGCATGACGAATCACCACTTCTCGAAGTGGAGAGTCCTCCCCCAGCACCAACTGATATCTCCCTGCTGCGGTCCTCCAAACCACTTCACCCACTAGCCTGAAGTCCTGTAGGCATTGGTGTGGTGCCGCCTTCACTTTCTCTCTTAGTGAACGAAGTGTCCCCTCTCGGGTGTACTCCGCTTTCAACGCACGCAGGAACTTTGAGTCCGACTGCTGGGAGGCTGCGTCTCTGAAGTCTGCCGCCTCACCTGTCCTTATCACAGCGGGGGCTGTTCGCGGATGCCTCACGCGTGCTGGTTGTGGTTTGGCGGGAGGGGCGTGTACTATCAGAACAGGCCAGCGAAGGTCGAAGGCCCTCCCATCTGGGTTCTCGAAGAACTGATTGGGCTCGCCCTTGTCATCGTGAGTAGGGATGACCTCCACAATCTGCATATTGGCCTTTCTGAAAAGTTTGCGCCACGCGGGGAGCTTGGACTGGTGATCTGGTAGGACGAAGACTGCTGAGGTGTTCTCTGGGTCTGCCTTCCATTCTGCGATATACTTGTTCAAGATCGCCTCCACAGTGATGTGCTTGGAGTTGTATGGAGGGTTACACCAAACCCGAAGGCCCCTCCATTTCTCTGAAAGGCAGTCTGTCCAGAATCTATCCGCCTGTCTGTTGCGGCCGCCAAAGTCACAACAGGCGTCCACATCGAAGGGTCCAAATTTCTCGGCGTACTTCGAGGAGTACTCTGCTCGGACACGCCAATTCTGTGAGTCCTCTGGGGGAGCCTGCCGTTTTTGTGGGTGAAGGACCGGGGATGGAGTTGACTGTTGGGGCGCCTGCTGCGGGGTTGGTGAGCTCGCTGGCACCTTCTCAGTGGGCGCCTCCGATGCGTCAGCTCGTGACGTAGGCGTTCGCGTCTTCGGTGACGCCAACTGCGGAGGTGCTGGGGTCGCAGAGGCCTTCCCAGCGCGTGACATACTCCTCGTTATCCTTATCTGGGATGGAGCTCTGTCAGGAGGTTCGTGTGGAGCTTCTACCGGCTTCGCGCTATCAGCTGCAGGCCAATCAGGCATGTCGAAGTCGAGGTGATCCTCCTTCATTCCCTTATAGAGCTTCGGGTTAACGAGAGCGATGGTCTCCCCCACGTCCATGGCCTGTTCCGCCACGGAGAGGGTCTCCACTGCTGAGAGCCAACAGTCAACAGTCTGGGCCCAGTGGGGATGAGCTGCGGGTGGTGAGCTGGAGAAGCATTCAGACTCCAGCGTTGCCAGGGGGTCTTTCGGCAGATCTGAGGTGGGGTCGATCACCCCTGCCTCCTTCAACCCCTCACGCACGTCCTTGTCTTTGAAGTCGGGTCTTCTGGACAGGGCGTCCGGTACCAGCAGCAGCGCTCCTTTGATGTACTCCATTCTCGGGACTCCCACCTCCACCAGATCCATGTACCAGCGTGCCTGTCTGCGGCTAAGCTCTCTGCCAGGTTCCATCAGCCATTCAAGGGGGCGGTGATCACCCTGGATGCGGAAGTTGGTGAAGATGAGGTAATGCCGCCAGGTAACGGTGGTACAGTGGTGTAGAGCACCTAGCTCACGCTCGCCGGTGTGATAATTCTGCTCGGCGGCTGAGAACTGGCGGCTCTCGTATGCTATCACGCGCAGCCCAAGACCATCTCCATTGTCTTGCATCAGTACTCCCCCAAGAGCGATGCCGCTAGCATCCGTCTGCACCACGAAAGGTGCTGTGCCGTCTGCGGCACCCTTAATGTTGGGCAAGGCGAGCACTGGCGCTGAGGTGAGGGCCTTCTTCAGCTCCTCGAAGGCCCACTGCTGCATGGGACCCCACTCCCAGGGTACGTCCGACTTGGTCAACCGGGTGAGGGGCTGAGCGATCTCGGAGAAGCAGTGGATGAACCTGCGGTAATACCCCGCCAGGCCCAAGAACTGCCTGACGTGGGTAACCGTTTCCAGCTCGGGCCAGTCCCTCACTGCAGCCACCTTGTCGTGTTGGGGTCTGCAGCCATCCGCGGAGATACAGTGGCCAAGGAACCGCAAGGATTTCTTCAACAGTTGGCACTTGGACCTCTTGAGGAAGACGCCCTTCTCCCTGCATGTCAGGAGCAGTTGCTTGACGTGTTCGTAGTGCTCTGCAGCGGTGTTGCTGAAGACGACCACGTCATCGATGAAGATCCGGACAAACGGGAGATGGCCCAAGGCCCGCTGCATCCGTCGCTGGTACTGAGATGGTGAATTCTGCAGCCCCTGCGGCATGACCAACCACTCGTATGACCCCATCTGGGTGGTGAAGGCGGTCTTCTCGACATCTCCTGGTGCCATCGGTACTTGCCAGAAGCCATCCACCGCGTCGAACGAAGAGAAGAACTTCGCACCCTGCATCTCGTCGAACATCATCTGGATGTCTGGGAGAGGATACTTGTCCTTAACTGTCTGGCGGTTGAGGAGCCGGTAATCGATCACCAGTCGCAGCTCCTTGGGGTTCCCCGGTTTGGGGACCATCAGACAGGGAGCTGCATAAGGGCTGGAAGAGGGTCGGATGTAGCCCTTGGACATCAGAGTCTCCACGCGTTCTCGAAGTTGGCGGAGTTCCTCTGCAGACTTCTTGTAGATGCGCTGGCAGGGCGGCCCCTTCTTGCTCAGCTCAGGGTCCAGGTTAATGTTGGCTTCATCTTGGGGGTCATGTCTGAGTCCATCGATGTTCGGTAGGGCAGTCGTCATCTCCTTTTTGTACTCCTCACCCCAGAAGTCCTGAAACTTGAGGGTCCACTCAGGGCTCACTTCTGCATCTTCAGTATCCGCAGCGGGTTCGGCGTTCTCAGAGTCGATAGCTGTGGCTGCAAAGGCAGAAGCAGTATCATCGGGGGACTTCTCGGCCACCATGAGCCAGGCGGGCTGTATCTCCGGGTCGTCATTGCCGCGTAGCTTCTGCGTCTCCGCGTACACCAGGTACTTCTTCAGCTGGGCAGGGGTTAGGAACACCTCATCCACCAATCCCGCGCAGGCCGTGCCCTTCGGAGACCTATCCCCAGATGCTTTCCCAGGAGAACAGCCTGTGATGGTGACGCGGTCCCCAATCTTACCACTGCGGGACTTCCTGAGGAAGGAGACGGAGCCATTCCCTTCATAGCCCAGAGTGACAGGAGAGTGACTGCGCAGCCACCTTCCGCCGAGGATAACATCCACCTGTATGCCCAGCGGTATGATCCGGAGGGCAAGGGCGTTCTCCGTATAGGTGCCCGTGGTGGTGTGCGTGTTAAACTTGGCGTACGCGGTGGCGCCAGTGATCTTCACAGATCCATCCGCCAGGGTGACCCGCATCTCGGAGCCGGCTCGTGTTGTGAGGCCACATCGCTTAGCGCTCTGCTCCGAGATGAAGTTGTCAGAGGCCCCCGAGTCAATCAGCACCTTGACCGTGTGCCCTCTGAGGGTTGCGTAGAATACCAGCAGTAGCGGTCCTTCTTCGTCATGTGCCGCTGCAAGGGTACCCTCGATGTCGGTCTTCCACTGAACTCCCCCATCTGTGCGTATGCTTTTGCACTTGAGGTTGGGGAGGAGGTTGTCCGAGGCCTCGCGGCATTCTTCCAACGTTTGCCTACACGCGGCGTAGAACTCCTCATCCAGCAAATCAACATCTTCAGTCGGATGACTGACGAGGTTGTCTGCACTCGCCGTCAGCAGGGTGCCCGCTGAGGTGCATTCGCTCGAGGTGGGGCTGACATGAGTGGTGTCGCTGGTGGTAGGGCTCACATGGGTGGTGTCACTGGTAGTAGGGCTCACATGTGTAGTGCCACTGGTGGTAGGGCTAACATGGGTAGTGCCGCTTACTGTGGGGCTCACGTGGGTAGTGCCGCTTGTTGTGGGGCTCACATGGGTAGCGACACTATTGGTGAGACTGCCATGGGTGAGAGGGTCCTCGTCATGCTGAGGGCTGCCAGCAGGGGAGTTGTGGGCGAGCTGGTGGGAGCTCTGGTGGTCAGTTCTCGTCTGAGGGGTCCCAGCTGCTGCCATCTGCTGGGTGAAGCAGAGCGAATTGACCGAGGACTCCTCTTCCATCACCTCAGGGTCTTCAGCGATGGGGTGGCTGTCGAGACAGGGTGGCGCTTCATCCGCTTCATGCGTTCTGACGGTGGTCATCTGCTGGGTGAAGCAAAGCGAACTGGGTGCGGAGGTCTCCTCCGCCTCTGAGCAGTAGGATGAACCTTCGGGGTTTCCTCCCGGAGTGGCCGGCGCGTTATCATGGCGCGAAGATGTAGTCTCTGTTGTGGGCTCGGCCAGCGAGGATGATGGAGGGGATGTTCCCAAGGGGCTGGGACCCAGCTTCCTCATCTTGTACTGGTGTACTGCGTGCAGACTGCACCAGGCGCCAGGTAAACCCACATCTCCCGCTGTCCCAGGTATCGTGCCCACTTCAGTGTCCAGGGTGCAGAGGGATGTCGAAGACCTCGCTGCTGCTCTTCGTGCGCCCTCCTTTTCCCACAGCCTGCTACCTGGGGAAGAGTCTGGACTCGAAGTGGCGATTGCCTTTTGCTGCTCGGCAGGCGACAGCTCTCTCCAAGCCGCGTAGAGGTCGTGGGAGCTGGCGTTAGAGGATTCGGGGACTTGCTGGCGACCGTCGTGTGAAAGGAGGTGCCACAATGCTATGCGTTGATGGCCCTCCTTGCGATCTTGAGGTTCGCGGGCAATGCGTATCCTCTCTGCCAGCTGGTTGGCGCGGTTCACGCGCTCCTTTGGCGATCGACTCCCAGAGTGTACGCGGCTGCGGACGCGCTCCGACATTTTATCCACCAGGTCCTTGGCAGCCTCTGGGGACTTGCGCAGAGCTCTGCGGACCTTCTGCATGGCGACTTCGAGGGGGAGGGAGTACAGATCTCTCTTCCAGTGCCACGCAGTTAGCCTTTTCCGTGGGTCTGCGAGGTTGGACTGATAGATGGGCAGCGGTAGGACAACACGCGGTCGGGGGCGAAGGTCGCGGGGCTCTCCGCGGTTGTTGCCCATAATGGGGGGTCTGTGCCGGGGAACTCGCCGTCCCCTCCGACCCTCGATCCTCGCTTGTGTATAAGCGGGGCCGTCATCAAGAGGTAGCGACGGCTCATCGAAGGGGGTGCTTCCTGCGAGAGGGTGGCTGGACAAGTCATCCCTCGGCGGCGATGGGGCACCAGCTGAGCGGTAGGTGCGTCGCAAGCGGGTCCCAGAGGTGAAGGCCACGCTCTTGGGATGGGGACGTTGGCCCCAAGGGTCTCTGCGTCCTCGGGCGCGTCGGGGTTCCACTGGTTCTGACCGCTTCTCCAGGGCGGAGAGGGTCTGATCATCAGGGCAAGACCTCACTTCCTCGAAGGGCAGGGTCTGGGGCTGGCCGCCGGCCAGTCATTCATCGCTCTCCACCGGGGGAAGACCGTCACCCTCCACAAGCTCGATGCCCGCAAGGGCAGCCAGGGTCTGGTAGCTCTGCTCGCTCGTCCTCACAAGTAGCAAGAGCCAAGACCTCCTCGGAGAACTCCTCTGGGACGCCATCCACCGTGGAGATGTCCTCCTGCTGCTCAATGGCCCAAACGACGGCGGCTACAAACCCAGGGGAGTTCGCCAGTCGAGCGGGTGCACTGGCCCTCCACTCCTTGAGTTTAGCCTCGTCCGTACAGTTACGGACGATGTGCTCCGCAGATCCGCAAGCGAAGCACCGGCGGACTTTCGGAGCGTCAGGGCGGGAGAGGCCAGGTGGTGGTGGCAAGGGAGTCACTGCCGCGGCGACGGTGGTGGCAGGCCCGTTCTCCAGCATGGCAAGAGCTGGGCGGCTCGAAGAGGGGGTACGCCTGTAGAAGGGGGTGCGAGGTGGTGGGTTAGCGAAGGAAACAGCACGGGGAGGACGGTCTTGAGAGCGCCTCTGAGCCGCCTCCGTGTCAATGTCACTCTCCACCTCCTCAGCAACTTCCCGAATCTTCAACAAGGCGTTGTGGGTGCCTGGGATGTCGTCAGCGACGGCCTTCCTCTCCCACTCTTCTGGTTTGGAGACATCCAAGTGGATGGCTCTCAGGCGCCGCATCACCTTGGGTGCATATTTCAGCCCCCGGCGGTACGTAGAGAGCATCGACAAGTTGGTCATCTCCACGCAATTTGGGACTCTGCCGGCCAAGAAGTTGACGGAGGCCATGCGGGTCTCCAGTCGCGAGAAATACTCCGCCGCGGTCTCGTTCACCGCCTGCTTCAGGGCAATGGCCTCGCCGTGTGCGTTCTCCAGGTAGGCCTGCGTCAGAGAGCACACCGCCAGATCGCTGAAGAACACATCCAGCTCCCCGTAGCGTCGGTGCCAAGCTTGCTCGGACCCAAAGGTCCCCGCCGCGCGCTCCAAGAACTTTCTCTGCTGGTCTTGAAGAGTGTACTCCTTGAAGCTCCAAAGAAGGCTTGACACACTCGCCTGGTACTCTGATACTGATGGCGTACAACTGGGAGTGGTCAGTGCTTCGATCACGATGGCCTCCTGGAATACCTTCCGCACCATGTGGGAGTAGTGCTCCAACTGCGTCAGGAGGCCCTCCTTGTCGGCCGATTTTGTGTCGGACGCGGAGCGGGGGAACCTGGTGACGCTCTTGACCAGCTTTAGCACCATCTCTTTGGTCTTGTGCTCCAGGCGGACCTCGTCTGGGGATGCTCGCAGGTTAGTGCCCTGCGGCAGACGGACGATGCCTGGAACAAAGGGGGTGGCGCTGGGAGAGAGCACGGGGTTCGCAGCGGCGGCAGAGTGAACGGGGTTCGCGGCAGCGGCAGAATGAACGGGGTTTGCAGCGGCGGAATGGGGAAAACGGGCAGGAGGTGGTGGTCCCGGGGCATGCGCGGGCGGAGGCGCAGGCGCGGGATTTGTGGGGACTGCGGTCGGAGTGGGCGGTAATGTAGGGGCTGATGGTGGTGCGGGGAGTGGGAGAGGTGTATGGAAGGGCAGGGGTGTGGATGGTTGTGCGGCCACCACGCTCATGCTCCGGTACCAATCGGAGTTGCTGACCTCCGACCACGCGGCGAGCCCGTCCTGATCGAAGTTCTGCATCTCCGACTCCCGCGCAGTAGCAGGGATCCACTCCCATACTGGCTGCCCCATGCTGGTAGACCGCACATTGGCCGCGGCTGGGTCCCCCATTGCCATATCCATGACCTCGCGGTCGACCATGAGGACCCAGGTCTCCACACGAGGGTTGGTAAGGGGTAGGGGTGCATGGTGTAGCCGGCCCCCCATGCGCGCATATGCAGTCAGCGGCGCTCCCAGCAGGTGCATGATCCTGAACAAGATGGCGTCGCCCTGCACCCCAGCCCGGCGGCGTTCGTCCCATGGTAGGGAGACGGTTGCCGCGCCTCGCACCCCAGCTGACTGGTGCACCCACAATGACCCACCATCGTGGGTGACGAAGAGGGCTCTGACCTCTGGGTACTGAGGGTAGGAGGGCTCTGGTGCGGGATCGTCAGGGGGATCCTGAGGTGGATCACTAGGGGGGCCTGGTGGCGAGTCGCTTGGACTGGAGTCTCTGGGCTCTGAGTCGGGATTGCCACCGCCGTGCACCACCGTCTCCATCGACTGCCGCCGGCGGGCCACCATCATGTTATGGGGATTTGGCCGGCCCTGAGTGGGAGGTTCGGCGGGAGCGGTCTCAGCGGCGGTCTGAGGCACTGGAGGGGTTACGCTGGCGACAGCGTCTGCCTCGTGTAGATGGTCCACCGTCAGGCCCTGTGCGCTGCCCTGAGGGTCGCCTGGTGGGGAGGCTCCTGCCGATGTCGTCGCACCAGGCAGCGCGAGTCCTCTCGAGAGCACCGCGGAGATGTCCAGGGCCTGTACTGCCGCTAGGACTTCTCTGCGAATGTGTTCACTTCGGCTGCTCGCGTCCGAGTCAGAGCCGGACCTGTGGGCGGCCCTCCGCCTGCGCTCAGCCCGTGCCTGCGTGCTTCGGCTGCCTCTGGTCCCCGTGCTGGTGCGGCTGATGTCCGTGCCGGAGTCGGGGTCAGAGTGATCAGGTGCGTGGCTTGGGCCTGGAAGATGCTTGCCATGTGTCGCAGGGCCCGAAGATGCCCTTCGGGAACGCCGACGCCGGCGAGTCTCTGAGGTTGTCGCCACCGCGGGAAGGTGGCGCACCAAGAGCTGGGTACCGCCCAAGACGTTCTGCTGAACCCCGCTGTCAAGGGGTACCTGCAGAGGGTCCGGCAGGGCCGCGGCGCCGATGCTGATGAAGTGCTGCAGCGATGAGGGATCCGCGCCTGAGTCATGAAGCGCGGAGGTGGCTGGCGCCAGCTGATGGGGCTGCTGTGGCTGCTGCTGCTGCTGCTGCTGATGTTGCTGCTGTAACTGCTGCTGTTGTAACTGCTGCTGCTGTAACTGCTGCTGCATCGGTTCCAGTGGCTGCTGCTGAAGCCACTGCTGTTGCTGCTGCTGGTACGCGAGCCACTGCTGCTGCTGCTGTAGCTGTTGTTGGAACGGTGTGGGATATGCGCCCACGGGGTGATGGGTTCCCAGTGTGAACGGCACTGGTGATACTCCCCCAGCGAGGGGCGCTGATTGGGGCAATACCCAATTGACGCCGTTCCATACAGCCTGTGCGGGGGTGCCATCCGGCATAGTATAAGGGCGGGGCACCGCTGTGTAGGGCATGGTGGTGCCTGGATGTGGAATGGGGTGAGCGGAAGCGTAAGCGGCGGGCGATGGGAAGGTGAGGGGCGAGAACAATGGGGGGCGTGACGGCTCTGCACTGACCCCCATGCTGGGAAAGGACTCTGATATATGTTGCGACATACTGGCTGCTGAGCTGATCAGATCGCACGCTGGGTGTGGCAAAAGCCACAGGTGAGCAGAAGGTAGGAAGTGCTCGCCTTTATTTATTCAGTGTCGCTTTCGTGAGGGGGGGAAGGAGGAGGTGAAGGTGTAGGGCTGACTTCTGGAGACGGTGGAGCGTCGGCCAAGGTTTCACCAGGAAGCACCGGTATTGCTGGGTGGTAAGGGTCCGGGTAGTTGAAGACGAAAACCGTGAACCCCTGGTAGTACCACTCACGGTAGTGGCGCGCTGGTGGGATAGCCAGGATGTATGCTGTCCAGGCGCTCAGTTGTCTTCCACCTCGTCGTCTGAAGAGGAGGAGGGGGAAGGAGGACCGCTCCAAGGACCGCTCTGCCAGAAGGCGCCTGCTGGTGGGTAGGTAGGGTCAGGAGGGAATACCCACTTGATGGGTCCTTGCTTCCACCACGCTCTTCTGTATTCTTCTGGCGAAGGGGGTACTGCCATACACCGGCGAACTCAAAATTTCGCCAGGGCTCCGCGACACAGATTTCAAGTGCCTATGTATGCAGACAGGGGTCAAGAAACTGCAACCAGAGAGCTCAGCAAGGTCCCAGAAGGTAACCGGACTTCGTACACTCCCAAAATATTCCAGCCAGAGGATAAACCAGAGGTGTCCAGAAACTGTCCAGGAACTGTCCAGAAGCCACTAAAAGCGCTATTTTGAGGGGCTTTCCCAACTGCTGGTGGCCGTGAGGGCGGTATTGAGGGGTTCTAGGGTGTCCTATGGGGTCTGGGGAAGGAGTTTTTGGTGGTGGGGGCTACTGTGGAAGGTTTGGGGTAGGCTGAAAACGGGCTAAAACGGCTATTTTGGGCTGTTTTTGGCTGTTTTTCGCCTTTTTAAGGCTCTAGAAAGTGGGCTATGAGGTTTTCCTGGCTACTATAAACCGGGGAAACCCTTTAGGGTGCTCCCTGACGGTTGTTTGTAGCCTGGGGCAGACTTGGAGTTTAAGATCGGAAAACGAATGTTGACTTTTCTGAGCCTGGTTGAGCCCCCAGTGTTAAGGGGCGAAAATATGAAGTTTTGGAGATGTTTTCCAAAGGATACGGCCGTTGTATACGAAAAAAAATGTACTTACGGAGGCTAAAATTGCGCCCAGATAGCCGGAAGTGCAGCTCTCCCCCTGTATCACAACGGAAGTTTCAAAAGGCCCGTGGGCGAGTTGCGCAGAGGCGAAATCGCAGCACGCTGATACCAAATGTGCCAGGGGCACGACGACAGATGCTCGGAGATATGTTTTTGATTGAACGTGCAAAGGTACACAATTCGGATTTTTATAATATACTGGATCAGGGCCAGATTGAGGTACAAACGATAATTCGGTTCCGAGTTCTGAAGGCTAAACACTTCTCAAGTGCTCTACTTATTCACTCGTCACTCAGGTTGCAGGGTCAACCACTCGAGAGCCGATGTCACACTTCGGCTCAACGTTCAGTTCCCGATCCGATCTCATTTCTAATTCCGATTCGTCATTCTCGATTCAGATGTTATGCCGACAGGCTGACACGATGACTGCCCCACAGTACTGTCATACTACTGTACTGTCATACTGTCATACTGTCATAGCGTCCTTGTCATAACCTTAATATCTGATATTCGATTTCATTGTCTTTTCAACCCCGATGCGAATCTGACCATTCTTCGAGGGTCTGACTGAGTTCCACGATGACACCCCCCACAGTACTGTCATACTACTATAGTGTCATACTGTCATAGTGTCATACTGTCATACCCCGGACATCTGGTATTCATTCTCATCGTGATTTCAAGCCCAATTTCACTGTCATCGTGCCAATCCCAGATTACCCCCGATGACACACATACGGACGCATAGGCATATCGGCTCACGCTGTGCCTCCGGGCACAGGAACATCCATTCAGGAACATCCACTTCAGTGATATTTGTCAACCTATGATTTGTTCTGAGCATAGGTCTGTGCTCTTAAGATTTATCAAAGTGATATATCTTATTTAGAACAAATCTGGACTTTGCTGGATATAATCACAGCAATTTGACACAGCACATTTATATGTATGTGTTGTCCTTAACACTATTGTCAGATATCATGTAAATACTGATCTGTGTGTTGCATGCAATTGATCTGATCAAGTCTGATTCAACTGTCAATGTGCAACGTAGTTGTTGTAGTTGCTCCAGCGATGATATGTGGGATGAGACGAGTGGACTGCACCCAACAGTTACCAGCTGTTTTATGGGTGCAGTATTTTGCCTTCGGGTCTGGAGATAACTCCATCCAGCCCTACAGCATGTTGTCTTATCCTGTTCCCTTATGTATCGCCATCATTGACACTTTCCACGCACATGTGTTTGGAAAGTGGTATCCATATTACCATATACAATATAGTTGATCTATTCACTCTGAGTCAGTGAATCTCAACATGTATAATGAATGCTAGTGTATGTGCAGTGTGTAGTACTGCTGATTAGTACTTATGCCAGTGTGTGTGTGTGTTTACTTGTACACACTTTGCAGGATATGTTCTGGGTATCACAATATCCTAGACAATTTATCATGCAAGACAGTCAGCATACCATGTACCGATTACATCTAACATGATATATCAAGTTTAGGGATCATTGTAATTTCATGCTAATCTCATTACAAAATGAGTTGCTGGATAGATTTTACATGAAGCTCAGGTGAGCATTCCATCCAGTAATCCACCATAGAATGTACATGTGATCTGGAGAGCATCTCGGCTCCACCAGGACATGACAAACTAATTATGGTGTTAAGACTACTTTCAGGCACCCTTTGCTACATGGATTCGAACATAGACTAGCATTCACTGCAATATGCTTATGCTCTATGTACTACAGCTGGTATCGTGATCAAGCTGTACAGTATAATAAAGCATGTACAATTCACAATCAATGCAATCATTCAGCATAAGATATGTGCATGGTATAAAAGTGTATGCACTGCATGTTGATGATTGCTGTGAGTGAAATAAGTGCATATGTGTGTGTGCTGATCCGCACACACATGTTGTGAACAGATCATTGTGCTGCTAATAAGCATAATGCTGATGATTAAAGTATTTGTGCAGTCATCAGAACACTTTGGAATTTGCTGCAGTATGATAATAATACATTCACAGCGACATAGTGGTAATGTATCCAAAGCAGTATGTATCCACAGCATAACGATCATGTGTCCACAGCATTCCTGCATGTATACAATCATTCTGCATATGATTTCGACGCGCGTATACATATGTGCTTCTCACTGCATGTAAACACATCAAAAATTGTACGCGCTAAAATCGAGCGTTCTTCACATGTGACGAAATCATGAAGAACGTATATCATGCTGACAGGCCATAAATCATTGTACGCGCTGGTATTGTAAACAGTGCGAAGGAATTATTTGCAAAAATCGCTGATGTACGTCGCATACGAATGCGAGCGCGCTGCTGATGAAAAGCATGTATTGTCGTCGCCATTCATCAGCGCATGATACGAGCGCTGACATGTATACGAATCAAATTCTGTCGATGACCACTATGTAATATATCATTCTGGACAATTTTCGAACGTGATTCATACAAGCGCGCGCATGCTGCGATTCACTTCTGTAAAAATATGCGACCATCGCGCATGCTGCCATCTGCAAATTAGTGACCATCGCGCATCAAAATGTATGAAGCCTTACAAAAAGCAATTTAGTGCAATTATGAAAATCGTGATACTGCGCCGCTGATTTATCGCATCTGCGAACATGCATACATTTGCGAACCATTTATGCGAATACGTTTCATTGCTGCGCCGATGTATGCCATGTGCACACCTTATCGCGTATATGTGCGATCAGCTGTTTCTGCGTGTGCGCTGCGAAAAATCTCCTCGCGCAATCTCTGCGCTGTCGATATGCGAGCGTATATTATTCGAGCTGCAGATATTCAATATTACTGCGAGCGCTGTCGCTTATGCGCCCACCTACAAACCTGCGAACAATATGAAATATGCTACGTCTATCGCTGCACCCACTTGAGTTCTCGAGTATCGTGCCTTGACGAGTTTCTTTTAGAATACCATCTGATACGGCGAGATAAACAGGCGCCGTGAATATATTATCAGTATACAAATAAACACTGCAAAGTTGGACAGCAATGCATGTGTACGGATGAGCGGGTTTGTGAGTGCAGTCTCTCTAAGAAGATCTGCTGAAGCACAACGCTTCCTCACTTTTGTACCATACGTCTCCCATCATCTTAGATGGTACCGCCATTGGGTTGTGAACCCGAGACGTAGGTTGAACGACCAGCATGGTAATAACGACTAGTTCGTTCATGCTGCGCATGCGAGTTCCGCGCATGCTGAAAGCCAAGATGGTTCTTGTTTGTATTCAAGATGTATCTTTGCTTTGCCATCTTCGAGTTCGACATACGAACTCTCGATGACAGGGATGCCTGATGATATGACATTATCATCTGGCGACATGTACAGTCATCGCCGACCGTACTGACGACTGTCATATTAATATATGACGCGACTCGACATGTACAGTCATGATCGACCATACTGTCGACTGTCATAATAATATATGACACGACCGACTGTCATAAAAATATATGACATGACATGGTATGACATGTCTGACAGGTATGACACGTATGACATGTATGACACATATGTCATCGGTCATGACCCTGACAGCTTTGCTAGGTGGTCACACCCACGGGTGGTGTGCTGGACTTCGGGTTTAGGCTTAGTTATTATGGGCTCTGACTAGCCCCTAGCCTGACCCTGCTTCCGTATCGTGTCCGTGACATCCTAGCACTGTACTGTACAGTAGTACAGTACAGTAGTACAGTCTTGTTTCACTGTCTGGGTTTCCGAGAGCATAAAGCCTCGGCCAGACACTGTTTATGCGATTATCAGTTTGATGCTCAGCGAGCTTAGCCGGACAGCGGATCTGTCTTTCTCGCAGCAAATCGTAGCCCACAGTCGTTGTATATCATAAAAAAAGTGTCATGGAGACAGAGACTTTGACCCCCCACACTGGGGGGTGCCTCTGCCCTCTCTGTCACCCCTCAATCTGAGGTTCCAGGTCAGCCTGCTTCCCGTGAGCTGAGACAATAAAACTATGTCTCACTTTTATCATCTCATCTTAGTTCGAGTGTGTGACCTAGCCTGCTTCACTGGCCAGCTTTCGTGATTTCAGTAGACAAATAAATAAATATATATATATATCCCTACCCTTATATATATATTTATTTCACCGTCTCCGTGAGGTTATCGGGCCTTTACCACCGGTCCGTGTCCGCTCGCTAGCTCCCACCTTTTTCTTTGATCCCGCGGCATTCGCGGTATTCCGCAGCGCATCGCTGAACGTATCTGACTGAGCCCATCGCTCTTTACACATCTGACCTCTTCGTGCCCCATCGGCACAACACATCTAACAAGGAGCCCATCGCACCTTGGTTTTGTCCGGCTGCGCATGCACATCGCGTCTCATCAACATTTCGGACTACGTCATTCCAGCAATGTCAGCCGACCGCCCTTCGCTCGGCGCTCGCCTTCGTGCATCCCGGGGTGCTGGGGGGAATTCCCCTGGCACTACTCCGCCCGATAGTCCCGCTAGGGACGGTCAGTCGGACCCCATCGTGCGAATGTCCTCACTTCGCCGGCGCCCTACACCCAGGGCCGAAGTCCTCTCCGGAGGCCTTTCGGCCAGTTTTCGAGAAAACATTTGTTTTTTTTCTTGTTTTGACGTCTTTTTGCATACTTAAGGGTCAAAATTCTTTCGGCCAATCTTCGGCCAAACCCTCTTTTTGGGAGACTCTCTCGGCCAGGGGCCGGTCAACCGCGACAGGACTTCTCCCCTGCCTACACCAGCATCTCGGGCAGCCACGTCCGCGGAGTTCCACGTTGATGCCTCTGTGTGGGTCTCCACCCCCGTTCGTGCCTCCCAACGTGCTGAGTTCGCCGACAAATTGGACTACGCCTTCGCCTACGGCGAGGAGTTGGCCAAGCTCTTGCGTGGACATGGCTTCAAGTCCACCGTCGGACTCACTCTGGAGGGACCCGAGGCTGAGTCGGATTTTACCGTCCTGCTCGCCAACATGTCCCACGTCTTCGGTCCCATCGCCCGTGACGAATTCACCAAGCTCCTCGACCTCGACTTCGAGTACGACGAGTACCACCTAACCCTGAACGAGCTCCTTTACGTCGTTCTCCCGACGATCCTTCGCGGCACTGCCCTCTCCCTCTACGACGAGTCCGCTCGGGTGCACCCCCACGATGGGCGCTGCGCCTTGCAGCGTCTTCGGTACCACGTGGAGGGAATCGGCGACCCTGATGCACATCGCTTCTGGGTTCGCCTTCGTGCTGTTGTCATCGACGAGACCGTCGACCCCGCGCCGCAACTTGCGGTTTTCCGCACCCTTGCGGACAAGCACCGCAAGCTGCACCCCGGCTACGGTGACCGCGACATGGTGGCGGACCTCCACACCGTCCTCCGCTCTTCCGCGGCCGGCTCCCCGTACGTCACCCCGCTGTACCTGGTGGTGATCCGCGACATCAACGACGGGCGGCCTTTCACCTTCGCCTCCCTCGCCCTCCGCCTCGGTAAGGTGTTCCGGGATGAGGCCCCCTTGGCCCGTCCCACTGTGCCGACCCCTCCGACATCTGGTGGTGGCGGGCAAGGTGGTGGCGGCAAACCGCCTGCCGTTGCGGCCATGGCCTTTGGCAAGCGGCGGTTCGCCCCACCCGTTGGTGAGTGGAAGCGGCAGGAGGCTGGCGGCCGCTATCTCGTGTGGGAGGGCACGGGCATGCCGTGCATCACCTGCTTCCGTCTCTGGGGTGTCACCACAGGACACATGGACACCGACGGCATTTGCGTGTACTCGTGCACCGCGGCATTCGTGCCGGGGCGGGCTCCGCCCAAGGCCCCCCCCTCCCCCAAGTGCTCCGCCGCCCCTCACCGCATGGCCACCGTCGGCTGCTGCCGCTCCGCGGGCTCACTCCCTCCAGGAGCTCGAGCCCCCTCCGCAGACCGATGCCCCGCCGCAGGGTGCGTCTGCCATGACCGTCCGCTTTTCGGCGCCCACCCCGGCGTTGGATGGCACCGACCTCCCCGCCGACGATTGCTCCATGGACGTCGGGGGCGGTGGTGGTCTCCAGCCGGTCTCGGCTCTCAGCATCCAGGAGCTCGACGATGAGGACGACTGGCCAGCCCTTCGTGATTCGCCTGTCTGGATCCCGTCCATCTCCGCCAACGATCTCGCCTCGAGAAATGCACCGGCTCGCGATGGAAAGTAGAGCCCTTGGGGCAGTAGCCCGCTTTAGAATTATGCACCTTGCTTCGGACCGGCGTCCCCTCGTGCATGCTTTGCCTGATTGGACAACAGTGGTCCCTTGGGTCCGTAACAATTTGTATCTCTAGGGTTTGGGTTGCTTGCTCCTTGCTCTGGGCACCTGGCACCTCACCTCTTCGGGGTGAGGTGGTGTCATGGAGACAGAGACTTTGACCCCCCACACTGGGGGGTGCCTCTGCCCTCTCTGTCACCCCTCAATCTGAGGTTCCAGGTCAGCCTGCTTCCCGTGAGCTGAGACAATAAAACTATGTCTCACTTTTATTATCTCATCTTAGTTCAAGTGTGTGACCTAGCCTGCTTCACTGGCCAGCTTCCGTGATTTCAGTAGACAAATAAATATATATATCACAACCCTCATATATATTTATTTCACCGTCTCCGTGAAG
>LGRX02002968.1:0-45606 GCA_001247695.2 Cymbomonas tetramitiformis | reverse complement strand
GCACAAAGCACCGCGGGCGGCCCGTACGCGGTTGCCGCACGCGCGAAGGACTCCGCCCCGTCATCCGCCGCCTGCTGGAACAATGCACACATGGCGAGCGCGTGCACCCCCTCTGCGTCCTCCTCGTCGATGGGAATGCAAAATGCCGCGGCAGAAGTGGGCGGGTGTTGGCGCCCGCCCAACGGGCAGTCGCGGTAAAAGTGATACGCCTCACCTTTTCCCGCCTTCTTGCACCTACCGCAGAACGGCTTGGCCCGTTGATCGTCGCGGTCGAATCCCACCGGTGGGGCCTTGTGGGTCCCCACACGGAATCCTCGCGGCTGCTGCCCCCGCTGCTGCTGCTGCCGCTGCTGCACCCGCTCCCGTTGTTGCCGCACAACCGGAGCGGCCTCACCGTGTTGCCGCTGCACGAGCTCCCCGAGCTCCGTGATCTTTTGAAGAAGGGCGTCGTACTCGCTGCTGGAAAGGTGCGCGGAGACGCCGTCCGCGCCCGAAGCCACCTTCCCCCCGCCCGTCTGCGCCCAAGCCTGGTAAATCTCCACAACCATGGCACGGAGCGAAACCAGTGACACCTGAGTCAAGTCAGCGGCCATGGGATAGCGGACCTTCACCGCAGCGTAGAAGGTCGGGTCGAGTCGGGTGTAGAGGCTTAATTTTCTGGTAGCCTCCGTCGGTGTCCAGTCAGACGCCCTGTTATCCCGCACCAAACGCTGTTCCTTAGCCAAAATCGGCTGCGGGTCAACGTTTGCGGGATAACGTAACGCGGCGTGCTCCTCCTGCTGCGACTCCCGTAGCGCCACCGGCACACAGCCCTTGATAACGTCGATGAGAGCTCGCCGTCCATCTCGGTCAGTCGAAGAATCCGTACCAGTCAGCCAGACGAACGCGTTGCTCTGCTTCTCAATCACCAGGGCAAGAACGTCGTAGAGAAGCCCATTCACCCTGTTGACCACGGGTGCCAGAGGGTCGTCGAGGTCAAAGGCACGTAGCTCCAGACCGGCCGACTGAAACTCCGTACGCAGCTGCACCACCAGGTCGGACAGAAGGCCAGCGTCGTCCGTACCGCGAAAATGATGTTTCTTGTCGCCAAGAATATCCTCGCGGATACTCTTGGCCCAAGCTCGATGCAGTCGCGATTTGTAGATCTCGTCGACGAGCTTGGACTGCTCCTGCAGGTAACGTCTGATGGCCACGTCCTCGTCTACGTTCGATGCATGGTTGGGGGTAGGAACAAAAGGCGTAGGCGCCGTCGGTGTGTTCCGCACCCCGTCGATTAAACTCAAAGAGGCGTCGATGTCACTGTCCCTCGTGAGGGACTTCTTGGATCTCGTTGTGACTCCCATCTCTAGAAAAGCCTGAGGGGAGGCGGTACGCTGCAGCACGTTTGGGTAGGGTCGCGGAGAAAATGCGACGTCACAGATACGGAACGAGCGGTCGAGCCATGCTAGCGAGGGGCGAAGGAAGATGTCGTCGAGGTCAAAGGTGCCAAGTTCACCAGCCCAAAATACGGTAGCAGGCGGGATCAGAGCATGCAGAAAACCGCGAATGGACATTGCGACGACGAAACCCAATCCAAGCCGGTACCCCATAGCCGCGGCTCAAAGACGCTCACCGCAAGCTGCTCATCTCACAATTCCCACTGATGCCCAAACGCGCAAACGCGCACCACCTCTCCGAGCGGCCGTTTAGCCAATCATGGCCAAACTAGCAAGTGGAATAAAGCGTGGATGGGGCCACGACCTACCGGAATATCCTAGTTCACTAGATATCAGAGGGTCCCGAACTGTATGGATAAACTGTGATACAGTAAGATAAAAATAAACCCTAAGCTAGATATACCCAGAATGGTCTCGCAACGGTCTCGGAAACTAGCCTACCTGTGACACGGCGTGTGTCACAGCACGAACCTATAGATCAGTCGGCAGTCCAGTGTTGGTCCTAGGGGTCTGTCATAGGGGCCTGCACCGGGACTCCCAGTCAGGGCTGCCTATACAGATTCCAGCAACAGCGACGCTTGAGATGGAGTGAGGGGCTCCACTAGAGGCGCGGCGGAGCGGTATGGCCTAGCTGATGCCTGGTTGATTGGACTTACGGGGGGGCTTGTGCACGAGGCGGACTTCATTTTCCTCGCTTCGCGTTGGTTGACGTTGGAAATTTTGGTCGGATCCGACACCACTTTCCTTGGCCGCGTCACTCTGCATCCACATGCACGTGGGAAGATTTTTACGCCACGACTTTCCCTTGCTTTCCTCGACAACCGCATTACGACTTTTGGCCGCCGATCCTTCCGCACCTCGTCCCATTTTCCCTCACTTCGTCTCTACAGTCTTCTACACCATGGTTGCGACTAGATTGACCTCGAGTATGGGTCTCGCCGACGCTCCTTAGCTACAATTTTCGACTCCGCCGCCGCACGTAATTCCGTCACGCCGGCTACGCCGGCACCTGCTGGTGTTCCGGCTGCGAACTCCGCCCAAGCCGTTTTCTTGGCGGGTGTTCGCTCACTCACCCGTGAGCGCTTCGACGAGAGCGTGGCGAAGCACGTGATCCGGAAGTGTTTCCGTGAGAAACATGACCGTTTTACGGGAACGGAATCCAACGCGCAGGTGCTTCTTTCCAAGCTGGTGCCTGCTCTCTAGGAGACGTTCGAGGCGCAGGACGCCTTATTTGCGCCACTCTTCGACTTGGAGGACTCCACGTTGGTCATCCGCCCCGAGGCCAACAAGCTTCTTTTTTCGACGCTCAAGCTCATCGTGTGTCCCGCCTCTCCGGCGGGTGACTGGCTCGAGGCTTCCGCGACGTTGCACCCGATGGACGGCAAGCGAGCCCTTCTGGAGCTCGCGCGGCGGCTGCTGGACTCCGGTGCACCCTTTCAGGGGACATCGGACCTCCTTGGCGTCCGCTTCAAGGCCTACACCGACCCGTCCGAGTCCATCACAGATTTCAACGCGGCCTTGCGGTCCGCCAAGAGGCGCAACACCCTCGACGATGACGAGGTGAAGGAGTTGTTCCTCGCGGCGCTGGATCCTGGATTCTACGCGCCGGTGGTGTCGAGGCTCTTCACGCACCAGCAGCGGGCGGCCGTGGACCTCCTCACCATTCAGCAATGGGTCCTCGAGTGCTACGCCCGACACGTCGCAGCCGGTACGCACACTGCCTCGTTCACCCTGTCCGCGGCGGCCGTGGCCACTGACGGCGACACCTCGCAGCTGTCCGACCTCACGGCCATCATCCTCGACGTGAAGCGGCAGCTGAAGGTCCTCACGGACAAGGTCAACGGGCGGGGTTTTACCCCGCGAGCGGACAAGAACAAAATCGGCAACGGGGGAGGCGGCTCCGGTGTTCGTTTTGCGGCAGGTGACCTCCCGACGGGGGGAAACTGGCCGCAGTCGCAGGCGAGGAAGCGCGTTGCTTTTCACAAGGGCAGCGGTGACTTCATCCCGTTCTGCCAGAATTCGACGTGCAAGAAGGACGAGATGCGTCACTGGCACCGCGACTGCCCGAACGGCGGCAAGCACGGCGCTGGGGGAAGCTTCCACAGCTTCTCCCTCGGTGACATCGAGAACGACTTACTGGCGGAGCAGTTTCAGACGGCCATGGACGAGCACGACGGCGAGCGGTTCGATGCGCTCTGCCTTCTAGCGGGAGGTAAGCCGGAGATGCTCGACGGCGTTTCGGCGTGTGCCTTCGGGCTCGAGCCGGAGCGGGAGAACGGTGCGTTGCAGGACTTCCTACCCTACTGCCAGCCTGCCACCCACATGGGGGGCTTCACAGTGGGTGGTGTGGCAGAAGGCATCTCGGCTGCCGCCTGCACGCATGTCCGCGAGGACGCACCGCCGGCGCCACCGCCGGCGGCAATCGAGCATGTTTACCCGGACGAGTCGGAGGCGTCCGACGCCGGTGACATGATGCCGGTGGACTTCATGCACGCGCACGAGCCCGACTTCTGCTTTGCGGACCGGATCGCGAGGATGGGGGGACTCTCGATCACGGCTGAGGGCAAGGACTTGGCGATGCGGTACATGCACGCCGAGTCGGAGACCGACTCTTGCGACGGCGACGTGGACGGCTCTGCAGCTGGGTGTGACCCTATTGACGGTGAGGATGCGGTCCCGCAGCCTCCAGCATCTCGTCGGGGATGCGGTGCACCGCCTTGGGGGTTTGCCCGCTCTTCGGCAATTACGGTGATGCTTTGTGCATTCTTCTGTGTGTGCGCCACCGCGACGCCACTCACAGCCGCCGCTCCTGGCGGGGCGTGTGCACCGGGCCACACCGGCCTGGGGGTCGGTGGTGCTGCTGAGGCGACCACTGGCGGGCCTTCATTACTCTCTGCGACGCCGGCTGCTATTCCGCCGCGCCGGCACGGCCGGCACCGTGCTCGGCAAGGCCTTCACGATGCACCGATCGGGCTTTACATCCCGGTACACCCGCCCCCTCCTCCGCTGTATTGGGATCGGCCCCACCGTCACCGGACTACTCACCGGGCCCGACTACAGACGAGGAGGAGGGGGAGAATCCCTCGCACGACGATCGAGACTTTTCAGATTTCGTCTGGAGCTCTACGAATGATTCAAACACGGTGTCGACAACTTCAATTCACGGCACCATGATTGTGCTGCGGGCTGGCACAGCAGTGCCACCGCCGACTAGTGGCTAGCAAGTTAATCATGCCGCTCCTGCACAGTGAAATTGACAGTAGCTGTATGTGCAGAGGGGTCCGATCACGGGCCGGATTTCAGATTTGCAACTCTTGACTGGGAACAGCCCTGCCAGAGAGGACAGGCCTTTCCTTAGAGCTCAGTTTCCACCGCTCCAGATGGTGTTTGTTCACAGGTTTTGCTGGATTTGGCACAGTGACACCTAAAATATGTCACCTGCCTCATCCTAGAGTAGTCTGGGTGACCGTCGCTCGTAGGCCGAAACCTAATCCCTGAACTTAAAGTCAGGTATATGTTTATCTCTTTTATCTTATCAATCCGACCGTTCTGATATCGAAACCCTATATTGGGGTATAACGACAAATAGACATATATCGGCCCTGTATATCTAGCAGGTTTTGGTTCGCACCATCGCTTTTACACTGCTTCTACTATGAGTGGCTAAACGCCGACGCTTGGGATGGAGTGAGCGGTCGCTAGGGAGGCACACGCGGTTCAGTGGTATGGCCTAGGCAGCTTGGTTGATTGAGCGGCTTCGCGGACGGTGCACTTGGGCGTTTTGCGAGTTGATTTTACGTTGGCTGGATTTTGCCGTACTTCTGGTCGATATCACACCGTTTGCGGTACCCGGGAATCCTTTAAGTCCACACGACTTCATCGAGTTCTTCGTCCTTATCCGCAAGTTTACGCTCTCGACGACCACCACCTCTTGGCCGCCACCACCGCGACCGCTTCCCGATCACACCCGCTTGCTCCACCCCTACTGTCATTTCATCATGGTTACCACCAGATCAACTTCGAGCGCTCCTCTGCGGAGGAGGAACCTAGCGACTATTTTCGACCAAGCTGCTGCCCGACATGCGGCCACTCCAGGGACTCCGACGGCAACCGTCCCTCCAGCGTCTGGACCCCCTGCGGCATTCGTGGCAGCTGTCCGTACTCTGATCCGCACCAGGCACGACGAGAAGGCCGCCAAATTTGTCGCCAAGAAGTGCTTCGGTTTGAAAGACGAGCGCTTCCATGGCAACGAGAAGAACGTGCACGTCATCTTTACCCGCATGGTAGCTGCTCTTCGCGAGGCTTTCGTGGCCGAGGACGAGCAACTGGGCGACCTCTTTTTACTCGACGACGCCGGCATCACGGTGCGAGAGGAGAGCAATCAGCTCCTCTTCTCCACCCTTGAGCTCCTCGTGCATCCTTCCAGTCCAGCTTCGGACTGGTTGGAGAGCTCTGCTCAGACGTTTCCCGCGGTTGGGAAACGTGTTCTGCTCGAGTTTGCGCGTAAACTGCTTCATGCCGACGCACCCTTTCAGGGGACGTCGGACTTGCTGGCAGTTGAACTGGGCTACGGCATGGACCCCAACGACTCGATCATGGACTTCAACGCCGCGCTCGCCGCCGCGAAACGCAAGAACACCCTGGACGAGGACGACGTCAAAGGGCAATTCATTCAGGCCATGGACGCCGACTACTACAGGCCTGTGGTGTCGCGGCTCCTGCTGCACGACCAGCGGGCGGCGGTGTCCCTGTTGACCATTCAGCAGTGGGCCCGCGAGTGTCATGCGGCTCACGTGCGGGCTGGCACGGCTTCGCCGAAGTCGGCTGCGGTTGGCGGCCACATGTTGCCTGCGAGGTTTGGCGACCCGCCGAGCGGGCACACTTCCGCGGACGCCGACGTGATGGAGATCCTCCTCGCGTTACGCAAGGAGGTGCGCGTTCTCTCCGACAAGGTCAACGGAAAAGGCTTCACTCCCCGCGCGGAGAAGCCTCACAACCCACGCACAGGGTTGAAGTACCGCTTCGCGGCCTCTCCGCTCCCGGAGGGGAATTACTCGCAGGGAAATTCGAAGCTTGTGGCGTTTCATCGTGGGACTGGACAGGCGATCCCGCTTTGCCAGCACTCGACGTGCACGTCAGCGCAAGCTAGGCATTGGCACCGCGACTGCCCGCACGGCGGTCCGCGTGCGGAGAAGACGGCTGCTGGGGCACATTCTTTCGCGGTTCAGGACGTGGAGGGCGACTTCTACGCCGCTGCCTTCCAGCACGCCATCGACAACAACGACACCGACCGCTTCGACGCGCTATGCTTCTTGGCGGGCGGCAAGCCCGTCCCTACGGATTATTGCTCCATTCATCCGTGTGGATTTGCATATGGACAGCGTATGGACATCGAAAGGACCCATATGGACAACCGTATGGACGGTCTGGACAGATTTCTGGTGCATATGTAAGAACCATACGGACGACGCGTAATTGTGGTGTCCATATGAAAATGTCCCATGGACACCGTAAGGATTTCGTATGGACACCGTATGGACGACCGTATGGACAGAAAACATGTC
The DNA here is from genome assembly GCA_001247695.2 of Cymbomonas tetramitiformis. Classification (NCBI taxonomy): domain Eukaryota; kingdom Viridiplantae; phylum Chlorophyta; class Pyramimonadophyceae; order Pyramimonadales; family Pyramimonadaceae; genus Cymbomonas; species Cymbomonas tetramitiformis. Next base: position 38,606 of record LGRX02002968.1, on the reverse strand, counting down.
CACATGGTGTCCATACGCATGGACAGAGGCACTATCCAACCGCACGACAGCGCAGGGACACCGTATGGAAACCCGTATGGATAGCATATGGACATCGTAACCGGACGTGCGGACAGCGTATGGACGACCGTAAGGACAGCGTATGGATAGCGTATGAACATCACAATCGCACGTGCGGACACCGTATGTAATGCCGCAATGCCTATTACCCGCAGCTTAAGGTGGCTTAAGCCACCTTAACTTGAAGGGCTCATTGGGGCTTCCTCGGCGGTGCTTTCAAAATTTGGAGACCTATGTCGTCAAGATCTTGAGCTGTTCTTTCTGCAGTGTCTTATCAAAAGTTTGATCTGAGTTCATCTTGACCCTCAAAATCTCGGTTGAAGTAGGGTGGGTATTTCCCAATTTTCCTTAAGATGGCTTAAGCCACCTTAAGCCAATTAGCTCACGGGGGCTTCCTCGAAGGCGCTTTTCAAAATTTGGAGACCTATGATGTCAAGATCTCGAGCTGCTCTTTCTGCAGTGTGTTGCCAAAAGTTTGATTCTAGGTCATCTTGACCCTCAAAATCTCGGTTGAAGTAGCATGGGTATGCAAAAACCGGAAAAAAATCGCTCAAAATTCACTAAATGTTGCACCCTCTTGGATACTTCCCAAAATTGCTCACCGGGAACTTGGGCTCGCCGAATGGTGCATATAGTGTCTAAAAGAAGACATTGTCGCCGTCATTTTGAGCTAAAAGAATCTAGTTTCCGGTACCGATAGCTCCAGCAATAATTGAAAACGTTAAGGTGGCTTAAGCCACCCTAAATCGCTGTTAGGGTGGCTTAAGCCACCCGAGTAATAGCCGGCAAGGACGGCATATGGACGGCGCATGGACATCGTAAACGATGGTACGGACGGCGCCGCTGGACCCATAAGGACAACGGCATCATATGGACGTCGCATGGACAACGTAACCGGACGTGCGGACGGCATGGCGGACCACCGCGGAACGACGTAAGGATAGCGCATGGACATCACAATCGCACCGTGCGGACACCGTATGTAATCCCATATGTAAGGACGGCATATGTACGACGCATGAACATCGTAAACGTGCGTACGGACGGCATATGGACTCTCATAAGGACAACGTATGGACGTCGCATGGACAGCATAATCGCACGTACGGACACCGTATGGACCACCGTAAGGACAGCGTATGGATAGCGCATGGACATCATAATCGCACGTGCGGACACCGTATGTAATCCCGTAAGGACGGCATATGGACGACGCATGGACATCGTAAATGTGCGTGCGGACGGCATATGGACTCCCATAGGGACAACGTATGGACGACGCATGGACATCATAATCACACGTACGGACACCGTATGGACCACCGTAAGGACAGCGTATGGACATCGTAAACGTGCGTGCGGACGGCATATGGACTCCCATAAGGACGGTCAATAATAGATAGTCCACACGCATGGACATCGGTGTCCGTACGTGTGGATAGTTTGTGTTTATACATATCAATGCGAATGGACGATGCAGTCCACGCGTACGGACATCGGTGTCCGTGCGCGTGGATAGCTTGTGATAATATATATTCATGCGTATGGACGATTTAGTCCACACGTATGAACAGACCGTCCGTACGTGTGAACACCGTATGTAAGACGTAAGTATGTAAGACGTAACAAGACGGGACAGAGCAGGGCACTGCAGGAAAGGTACACGGATACACAAAATATTTACAAAATGTTTACAAAATATTTTCTAGCCTAGCTTTTCTGGCTTTTCTTTGCTGGCTTTTCGCCTTCTTCCTTTTTTCTTTCAACCTTTCTCTTCTTTGGAATTGAAAAAGTCTCCGTCTTTTTGGGAGCGGAACCCTTCTCAACCTTCTCATCCTCGTCCTCGGTTTGCTCCTCGTCCTCGTCCTTCTTGTCGACGCCCTCGCCCCTCTCCTCATTCTCCACAGCCACTCCGTCATTAGCAGCGGCGGGATCCTCGACAGACTCAACATCAGCATCATTAGCATCACCATCGGCCGCGTTCTCCTCTTCAACTTCCGATTCTTGTGCATCTTGCTTCTGACACCCCCGCACGTCCTGGAACCAGTGACGGCTCGTTCCTCTCGTATGGAACTGCAAGTGAATGCAACCTTAGTAAGTGCATTAAGAGCAACGACAACAATTGACAAGCTAAATGCCACTAGATCAATACAAGCAAACACACCGTGACGGGGGGGTATCCACGGTCCCGTTCCGATACCTCAGCAGGCTCCAACTTCAGGCCGGCCAGTTTTCTCGCTGTCAGCCTCTCGGAATACATCTTCTCCGTGTTGGCGTGCCTCAAGTAGGCCTTGTGTATCCTGCGTACATAAACCACTTGTTAGACGGCGTCCTTACGTATGTACACCGTCTTCCACCCGTATGGACGGCACAATAAATGGTGTCCACGCGTATGGACAGCGAAACAACACCACGCACACATGTACACATCAAGGTATGGCTTACGCGAGGTCGACTTTACACAAAACTTCGGAAAATATTTTTATTCGATAAACATGTCGCTTAAACCAATCTAAACATATTGCGCGCTCTGGGTATACAATTGACCAGGCATTGAAAAGTTATGGCCGATACCGCTCGGTTACCTCCCATACTTAACCATACTTAAGAGCACACTTCAATCGCATTTATCTCACGATCTAGAAAATCGGAAGTTTTGTGTAAAGTCGACCTCGCGTAAGCCATACCTTGACATGGACGTTCGCGTAAGTGCAAAAGGTAAAAATGTGAACGTTGCAGGGGAAGGCAGGGAGGGAGGGAGGACTTGCCAGATAACATTTTTTCTTACTATAACTGACTGGAGGTTGTGCTATAGCATCTCCATCGTTTTATTAGCCGTCCCGGTGCGGAGTTGCTCGGCACTCACGAGCTCGTCCACCATCGACATGTGGTGGGAAAGAATCCGCTCCACGGGGTAAACCTCCCCCTTATCTGGGAGGTGAACGACGAATTCAACGTACAGCTCGTAGGTATCTTTGGGCAAAATCATTGGTTTCTCGTTCAATGAATTTCCCGGCCCGATGGCGGCGACGGTAGCCCGACCAATGACAAGGTTCGGGAGGCCAGATTTGGTGGCCTTTCCGGTGTCGTAACCGGTACCGATACGACCCACGTCCGCCTGGGGGGTGGCGAAGACGTCCACCTGGTCCCCTACGGCCAAGGGGCCCCCGAGGTTGGGGGAGTGCTTCTCTGCCTGCGGGACCGGCTCTTCGGGGACCGTCTGTTGAGGCGCTTCCACCTGGACACCGTGCGGACGACGTGTGGACTAAGTCGTTGAATGACACTAGACTGTACGAACTAGTCGTAGCGTCAATTCCAGCACGTACGGGCGACACACGCGTGGAAACATATAAGAGAAACAGTGAAGAACTGGCGCTCACTGGCCAAAACGTACACCCCTGTGGACAACGTGCAAACTACGTGGTTCATAAGGGTAGAAACAATCAAGCGGCACAAGTTGAAAAAAGGTTCACATAACCACGAGCTTGGACACCGTTGCACAACGTGTGGACACCGGCGCTCACAGGCGGAAGAGCACAAAAGTTACCTTTACTTCCGGTTTCTTTTCAGGGGCTTCAGGGGCTTTGGCACCAAGCGTTGTGAAGATCTCGAAGTGCTTGCCTTCAGTGAGTGGCTTGCCAGCAGCAATTGCCAGAGCCACCTGCAGGCACGCCTCTGTCTCCTCCGGGTCCGGCGCATCCCTGTGCCCGTATACCTTGTATCCGGCCGCTGGACCCTTGTACCGGATGTGAAAACCGTCGGGGAAGTCCTGGGTGACCTTCCACTTCCAGCGACCGGGCCCCTCCGAGTTATTTTTCAAATAATTCAACCGGTTGGTGACGTATGTTTTCACCATCCGCATCCAAGGGCACCTGCGGGTGGCGGGACTGGATATGCTTGGCGATTTTGGTGTGGTTGGCCGCCCCAATGACGGCGACCGTCCCAGGGGGTAGCAGGCCTTTTTCCTGCCAGTCGTCGATGACCTCCCGGGCGTCTTCCTTCATGTCATTTAAGACTTGGGCGCCCGGGTCCACCACCAACCGCGCTGTATTTGCGGCCTGCGCAGCCTCTGCAGGTTGCGCTGCACCCCCTTGCCCCGGCAGCCCCTGCAAACAGCAGCATTTGCTGCTGCATGCTTTGCATCTGCTGAAACATCTGCTGCATGGTCGTGTTTGACGCGGTCGCCTCCACCAAGCTGGTTTCGCGACGCTGGTTTGGCGAGGGAGTGGGGGCGGTGGGTGGTGATTTCGGGTTCTGTGTGCGTTGTCTACTGGGCTGAACTCGTTTGACCATGTTGGGAACTTACGAAACAAAATTTGCGAGGAGGTTCGTTTGCTGGAGGACTGTGGGCGTTTGTGGGCGTTTTGGCGGCGATGGGATGAAAACGGTACTCACGGGCGTGGACAGCGCCGACTTCGTGGCGTTCATCCGTACAGTACGGGCATGAACGTTTGGACGTTTGACCGTTGAGCTGGTGCATGAGACAGCGTCTTTTGAAAATGCATGTCTCAATTTCTTTTTTCTCTTTCGAATTGGTATCAGAGTCCTCTCTGTAGGGAAACGCGGTTTTATAATAATAATAATAATAAAACATTTACGCTAGCAGAAGGGACAAAGTCCTGAGAGTGCGGTAACCCTGCAAAGCAGGCTAGTGAAAACACTAGGGGCTACTCCCTCTACTATAGCGCGCCCACAAAGGGGCTCAACCCACTTTTCAGCAGGGTGACATCTAGAGAAAAAGCTAGGTGCTAAGCAAAAAACTCTAGAAGGTGGAGAAGCAGCCATGGCCGGGTGAGTGGAGGGGTGGCTGAATCTGAGCGGTGGGGAGGGAAGTCGAAGAATTAAGGGGGTATTTGGAGACGTTGAGGAAGGGGGTCAGGTGGGCGGGGGAGAGGGGGGTGGTGGGGGAGGGGAGGGGGGAGGGCCCCTCCCCTAGGGGACGGGGAACCACCTTATATTGCAAGACTTTTGAAAATTACTGCAAAAGAGTTTGAAGAAAGTCGTTTGATTGCTGCACAGCTTCTGTTTCTGTCATGGTCTCACTGCTCGAGATGTCAACTGTATGCGGGTCAGTGTTTAAGGTGGTGGGGGTGTTTAACAGAAACAAGTCTCGCCTATTTCTGGTGTGTTGCCTACAGATTCTTGAAAGTTTTTTAAGGAGAGGTTTAATCTTGCCACGGGGAACACCTATCGTGTTGAGGACAGTACCGAAAAGAGGAGGGAGGTACCCCATGAGTGTAAGTGCTTTGGGCCATTTCACGGTGCTAATGAAGGGCTTAGAAGCTACGTTGGTGATTGTCGTGTCATGGTGACCGCCATAATAATGCTCAGCACCATTCTGATGATAGGGGGGGTCTTGAGTGGGCCATGGGCACAACGAAGAAGGGAGTACGTTGTCCCTTTCGTTCAGAACTTCATTCCAAATATCAGGGCTAACTCCAGTGTATTCTAGTCTCCTCTCCGTGACTCTGGACTTAGGGAGGACATTGAGGAACCATCTAGCAATCTTTTTCTGTGTAGGCCTCCAGTCAAAGGCTGGTTGAGTATCGCTGGGTGCACTGTCTATAGCTATGATAACGACATCCGAGAAATCATCCTTATAGCATCCGCCACCTGGGAGAACGTAGGGGTCATCACCCGTCCAATAACCATGTGGGATAAATGGAATAGTGTTATGCGGGAATCTGAAAACAAGTTTAAATCCTTTATCAAACCATCTTTTTTGGTTTTTGGGAGACAGTGGAAGAATCCATGTTCCTGAAAATCCGGGTACAGTGTTTTATGAATATAATTTTTGCCGTGCGGCGGTTTTTCATCATCGTGGGTGCATGGCCGAGTGGTCAAATGTTGGTAAGCCGAACGCGTTCTCGCGAGGGTGAGGGGTTCGAATCCCCTTGGAGGCATTGGCATCCACGATACCCCTTGTGTTCTAGCGATAACAGGCGATTGCCGCCAAGGACGCCGCTAGTGCACAAGGGGCGTCGTGGGTGCCAACCCACGCCTTCATGCCATTTTCAGTTTCTGTAACTCATGGAGACCGTCCGATTAAGACGGGGGGGTTCATCTGGGCCGTCGATTGCACTGTCCGCTGGGAAACAATCCCACTGAGTGCCTGTTCTGGGGTAAATCGCAAGCAGCGAGAGGGCGCCTAACCCCCCTCTCATTTTTTTATTTTTTTTGTCCCCACGCTCCGATTTTAGCCCTCCATCGACCTTTTTAAGGGGTGTTTTGTTTTTTGCCATTTTTTCGCTAAGTATTTCTACCCAAATGTCCACACGTGTGGTAAAATGTGCTGTCCGTACGCTGTCCATACGGTTTTTATGTTTTTATTTTCCATGAGGTCAGCTTTTTTTTTGCGTCCGTGCGTGTAAAAAAACCGTCCATGGGACATGAATCATACGGACAGTCAAGGTTAACTCGAATGGACAGCGTATGGACTGCTAATTGACGTTTCCACGCGTGTGGACAGATTTCAACAAAAAACGTACAAACACTATAGAGTCGTACGAAAACACGTAATTCGCCGTGTGCTTTTGCTATCCATCCATGCGGACTGCTCAAAATGTGTGGTTATTTCCAACCACATGGACAGACTGTCCATGGGACATGCAGACGTACGAAAATGTGCCATTTCATACGAAAATTCGTACGAAACCCACATGGACAGCTAACTGACGTTTCCACGCGTGTGGACAACCGATCTCATGGAACCGTATGGACTAGAATGCTTGCGGCATCCACACGGACAACACATAGCGTCCATCCATAATCTAACGTGTGGACGACGAGTTTACAACCTTGACGTAAGTGTTGGTGCATGCGCGCAGATGTGACATGGAACGTATGAACATCGTTGTCCATACGCTGGAAACCTAAGCCGGGCGTACGGACACCGTACGGACGACGCACGGACGACCAAATATGCCATTTTGTCCCTGCGTTGAATGCAATGGTGAAAGGTGGTTATCCAATAAGCAAACTCTCCGGCACGTGCGTGCCAATGGACTTCATGGTGATCGATCGCCGTCACCAGAGCGACAACAAGATGAGGAGGAGACACAAGAACACAGTGATGAGGAGGAATTCCCAGAAGATGTTGCCATCCACGAGGCAGCAAATGCGACGATCGAAAAAATCAATCGGCTCTTCTTGGGACCTCAAGAGGACCCAAGCGCAGAGGTAGGTCCTCCTTATCAGCTAAGTCAGCAGGCAATTCAGCATTCATCACATGCATGTGTTCTTTGAGGATGTGTGTGTGTGTGTGTGTGTGTGCAGGAAAGTGTAGAAAACGTCCAAGCGTCCGCTAACGTCGTGGCGAACAATTTCGTGTTGGATCTTCTCGTCTCCCACAACCACCACAACAGCTCGCAGGCCTACTTCGATGCGATTCTGAACATTCTGCGTGTTCACTACATCGACAAAGTAGCCGATAGTGCACATACTCTCATCGCAGAGGTTCCATCTACATATGCACAAGTATTGCAGAAGTGGAAGGAGATGTTCAAGGGATACAACGAAGTGGACGTTTGCCCCGAGTGCTCCGAATTCTTTCAGGACGAGCACGCCAACTGCGACAAGTGTCCGAAATGCCTGAAACCGAGATACGAGGACGGAAAGACGGTGAACGGGGTATACATTCCAGGTCGAGCTCGCTGTATTTTTCGATGGTGGCCGCTCGAAACGCTGTTCACCGTATTCTTCCTGGCGCCGGAGTTAGCCATGCTAGCGCGTACGTGGTGGAAAGAAGGCATGTTGGACAAAGACCGGGATATCGATATCGAGGTCGATCTCGACTGTCGATACCGATATTCCAGCAACATTTTTATATGGTAAACTATCACTATCAACCGATACTTTCATTATGATTATCACTATCATTCGATGAATGCCGTGCTGACTATCATTATTCACCGATTGTATATTTTCAACTATCAGTTGGTAACCGATATAGAAAATTTCGACCGATACCATGCCTTGCTCTCGAGTTCACAACTCGATGGTGGTAATGCATACGATGCATGGGAGCACTAGAGTATATGAGGAGCGTTGAGCTCACGCAGACAATTCTGGTCACCAGACTGCTGCACTCATGCACCCACCATATACTCGCACGTCGCTATTACTGTTCCATAATAGTCGTGCCAAACTTCTGACCCAACGGACCTTGACAATGCGCCATGATGAAATATAGCGGAAATGATGATGAGGGTGCGAAGTAACCGATTAGGTTTTCTTATTTGGTCATAAACTCGATATGTATAACCATGCGCATCACCGTGAGCCCCCAATGTGACTCCTAAAACCATGGTGGTCCTTGTGGTAGGACCAACGTTTTCTTGAAGTTTTCGGCATAATTACACCTCTAAAGCGTGTCGTTTAACCACACACCTAAAGTCGCATGGGGGTCGCCGTTATAGTAAATAACGTATTCATTTGACTCACAAATATCATGCGAAAATGTTGCATGTGCCTCAAATAGTCGATTAACACCTTAAGGGCGAATTGCCATACTGCGCATACTGATCCTGTTTTCTAGGAACTTATTTTCACGTTTTCGGCAATAACTCAAGTTCTAGACATCCATTTGCCACGATTCTTCGCATATCTTATATTGCGGAACTAGGTGGATGATATGACACTTCATTATCACTCGCACCGTTTGTGCACACATGAATATATGTGACCCATCATCACCCTACTTAAGGAATTTCTGTTGAACATTGGGGGCATTTTGGGGCATGCGCCATGAACATGCCACCACTATTGACTTGATGTTATGAGTGGGCGATGACGTATCATGGTGTATACCAATGGGGGAAAATGCCACATCCTTGATTTGAAGCCTTTAGAGCACTCTCCATAGAGTACGCTTTTGTCACCTGGCAGCAGAACACCCCTGCACTTTCCACAAAGTCCTCCACTCGATAAACCGAGTTTGGTGGTCATTGAAGGGTTGAGGGACCTCGCCCAAGTCCCCAACATGGACACTAATACTTCATAAATATCCAATAGTTGACTACCGTGGTAGTTATGGATGTTTCCGCCCTCATACTGATCCCATACTGCTAAAAACGAATTCGCCCTTACGGTGTTAAGTGACCGATAACGCAATTGCCCATTGGTCCTTGTGATAGGACCAACGTAATTTGGGTAGTATCCATTTGGTTTCGGTTCGCGGTTCGGTTCGCGGTTCGGTTCGCGGTTCGGTTCGGTTCGGTTCGGCGGTTCGGTTCGGTTCGGTTCGGTTCGGTTCGGTTCGGTTCACCTCGCCAGACGAGACTCGAGAGCAGTTTGCGGTTTCAGTTTGAGTTTCGGGTTTGGGTCTTCCAAGCGAAGTGAATGAGAATGTGCAGTCTGAAGACAGGTAACCTCTCGGCTCCCACGCACTTCAGGCTCCTCTACTTCCTACCCAGCGCAGGCCAAGCATCACCTGCGTCGTATTAACTCAAGCCCCGCAGTCTAGTGTGTGAGGGGAACCAAACAATAAAAACGCGAGAAGTCATTTCTGCACGAGAAATTGACCGCGCTGACTATAAACGCAGATAGCTGGGCATGCCGCGAGAAAAACGTTCTTGGTTCGATCTGCGGACGGTGCTGTATTGAATACCTTCTTGGTCCAAACCACTTTGAAGTAGGCGGTCTTCGGGAGCTTCTGCGAATCACCTTCATCTGTTTGTGGAAATTTTGGTATGTGCACCTCCTGACCTCACCTAAGCTGGGCCCGACCAACTAACGACCTTTTGGATCACCACCCGGCCCGTTTCACCGAACTGCAGGCTTATTGCGCTGCGCAGAGCGTTATGTTTCTCGGGTTTTTTCTATCGAAGTTGTAGGACTTTGCTGATGTTCCCGTTTCCTCAGTGACATGCCACTGCAAATTAACACGGCACCTTCAGGGGACGTGGTTCTTTCCTGAATCGTCTTTGTTTCCAACTCTTTAAGTTCCCGTGCTTCGTGAACAATACCCGTTGTTTCGCAACTTGTGCAGAAACGTCAGTTTTACGGAGCTATGGATATTCCCTGCATAGAAATACCATGGCAAGGAGGGCAAGGAGGCGTCCTGAAACTAAAAGGACAGTCACATATGTCTACAGAAGATATAACGTACGACTTATTGTCATGTTTACGTCTCAAATGTTGACTGTTGACTTGAGCCTTTCTCATTCTTTGTTGCGAATATCACGGTGCCTGTAGTGGACCCTGCTGAGCTGGACAGCTTGAAACGCAGGAAATATTCGGAAAGCAAACTTTTCAAGACTTGGCTAGACAAAATGATCAATGAGCATGGTTTGGCTGGAGAGACAGGGTCCTTGAATGGACGTGTTGCAGTTGAGTCAGTAGAGTTTCAGGTAGACACTGCAACACTTGTTCCTCGCTGAAAACCGGGCAGTAATTGTCGACCGAACAGAAATCATCAGCAATGGCGCGCTCACCATCCTCACGGCTTGCAGGAGCCCTCTTTTTCTAGGCATAAACCATCGCTCGCAGGAAAACGCTTATCTCACATACCAAGAAAATTTGTACTAAGTGTATTAAAATTGGAGCAAGCAGTGCGTTCCGTTTAGAGGCTTTTGTTGCGAATTCTGTATTTCTGATCACTCGCTATGACTGTTGCACGTTTGCAACCCGCAGAGCGTCGACATGTTTGGCCCCAACATTGGCTTCCTTAAGTTTGTGGCAATCGTGCGAGACTCCAGCGGCCTCAAGGTAGCCTTCAAGCCCACAGATATGTAGCAGATTCCTCGGGTTGTGTCTATTTGTTATTTATCCTCACCTCCACGCACATCAAGAGACGTACCTGTGATGGCCTCGCTCCAGTTGATCAACTTCCTGGTATCACCTATGCAGTTGAACCTACATCTGCCTGGAAGTCTCAACTTCATAGGAAGCTTCGAAGTAGACTAAAAGACTGCGCTCATAGTCTAGCTTTGCTGCTGCCTCTTTTCAAGTGCACCTGTTACCATTACGGCAAGTGTTATGCACGATTTTCAAGCATCCGCAAAAGCATAGCCGCGACATTAAGCTGACCATTTCCAGGTGGTCGCACTTCAGTTGCCAGGGATCGTGTTTGCTCGCGGGGGTTCCGTGGCCATTCTTCTTCTTCTCGACGTGGCTGGCAAGCACGAGACTCAGGTGGTCCTCACTTGCCAGGTGCGTCTACTTCCCCAGCAGGCTTGTCGCGCGGGAAAATATATTCCCTCGATTGACGCTCGCTTTTTCCGAATATTCTTACATCCCGGTCCTTGCACTCAGGCACGAGTTCCTGTTGGACGCCTTACCCTAGAGATCCCAGCAGGGATGTTGGATTCGCACGAAAACTTTTCAGGAGCAGCCGCTAAAGAGGTGAGCGCCCGAATGTGATGATACGGTTCGCGGATCGGCACGGAGAGTTTGCGACGTCTTCAGGCATGAGCATGGACTTCACTAGTGTGCACAGTAGATTTCTCCTGGTACCTCACGCGCGGTATTCTTTTGTGTGTACCTATGCAGTTTTGGCAAGAGCTTCTGGTGATATTGTTAGACTTTTTACATGTTAACCCTTTAATCAGAAGTTGATCTCTCTGCACGCTATTGACAGCAAGGTAATCGGGCAAATTTTTGAGTCATATTTCCAACAACAGTTACAACAGGAAACAGGAATTAAAATCCATCACACAGACCTGTTCGACCTGACTTCACTGTTGAAGGGGACTCCAGAGCAGGCCATTTTTCCGTCCCCGGTATGTTCCCGTCAATAAGAGCTTTCACTCTCCATTATGAGGCAAGCGTTGCTGTTAACGATGGTTGCTTTCCGAGACAACCAAGCTTCACTCTCAAGTGAGTGGAAGAAAACGAGGTGCAAGCTACGTATACACATGCACTTCGCACCCAGCTGTTTCATGATACAGTCGTGTACTCGGGCCTGTGATGGAACTCTGTCACTTCAGCACCCCTCACCCCACTCATCTTATTCTTGGCCCTCATCATTTCTTCCAACACAGTCCCATCTCAAAACTCCAAAATTCAAGGTTTTGTGGGACTTGAGGTTTCTTCCAACTCTGTGTTCGCAGTGATGTTGAGCACTAAACTCAGGCTAAGTTTCCTCACCTGAGGTTTCTGAGTGTCCAGAAGCTTTACCCGATCTGTTAAGGGACACGCCACCCAAGTGAGCTCTCGTGTTGAGAGTCTCTACTTTTCTCATACAGGGCGGATGTGACGAAGATATGCGTTTGTACGTTTACAAGCAAAAAATGTCGGCAGATGAATTCCAAAAACTTCAAGAGCTTCAGACAGGTGTCCGTGAGGAAGGCGAGGTGGTACGTGGACTGCTCGTAAGGAATATGGCATTCCGATCTCCCACGTTTGCTGTAGTGTGCAAATCTATGCTCGTGGGATGGGAGGCATATTTGTTACGTGAAGCCTGCTGCACGAGGGCCTCCGAAGCTACTTTCATACGGCATACTCTTTTGATTCAGTGTGCCAAGGTTTACGAAGTCTGCAAAGAGGTGTTTTCACTCGTGAATGCTTTGAATACTTTCGAAGGTGGCCGTGCCTTTGGCTTTTGCTTTTGACCACGGGTGCAACGTGCAATGCTTTGCAGATCCGACTTCACGTTGTCCCTTATGGCGAGTTGTGGAGGACCACAATGGATGCAAAAGCGCTTTCGGCAATGGCTTTATACGAAGGAGGGCTACGTACAAATCAGATCCCCGAGCAATACACGGTTTCCAACAGTCTTTATGGCGCAGGCAAGTAACCTTGAGTCAGTGTCACGTCGCGGGTTTCCTTGCGAGTCAGGGAATGCCCTTGGACCGAATGCATGAGTAGATATTTCTGTGTCGGCTCACGACCTCACCTAACAGCATGATGTCTGCAGCCGAGGTTTTGCAAATCTACGTAGTAACACAGAGGAACTCAGCCCAGAGTCTGCTTGCCTACAGTGAGAGACAACGATGACACTGCAGAGCTTGCATGTCTCTAGGAACGTAAGTAACTCTTTGAATATTTAATTTACTTGGGCTCTTTGAATACTTGATGTACTTGGGCCACTGGTCCATGTGCATATGTATGAAAAAACACTGGTATGCGTTTTTACTTTTTGGTGCTCTCTCTCTGTGCCTCTCATATAGGGTAGACATCCGTAGCGTGGGTCTCTCATTGCCTGAGTCATACCCAAGAAGGCAGAAGTGACTCCCAATACTAATAGCATCATACTAAGCACTTGGACACTTGAAGTTTTGCGTAACCATCTTCTATTATCTTACGGTTGCCCTACCGAAAATAAGTCGCTGGACGGAGTAATTAAGTTAGCACTTTTATGATTAAAGGCAAAACACCGTAAGCCAGCGCAGGCAAGCATTTCATTAATCGACTTTCGACGATTTATGCAATGTTCCGACTCGATCTATCCAGCCGTTCATCCAAAATTTGTCGAAGGCATGCGGGTTGTTGAGTCCGTCGGCCGCTTGTCGTCCGTCCAAAAAAACTTATTTTCGGGGATCCTTGTTTTCGGTGGAGCACCCGTAGGAAGAGATAGATTTTGGGGTTTATAATGAGTGTAGATAGTTGGGCGAGGTTGAACACCTTCGAACATGAAGGGGTGCCCCAACTTTGGTGGTTGTTGACAGAATGATCGGAGAATTTGAACACAATATGTGCCTTACAAACTTTTGGGAGTCGAGCTCACGGGGAGATAGACTTTTAACTCCCCCCCATAAGATGGGGGTGACTCCTCCTCTTTCACCCCTCGCCCTGGAGTTGCCACGTCAGCATGCGTCACTCTGTCATTTCCAAACCCGCTAATAAAAACTATTTAGCTATTTAGTATTTATAAAATACTATTTAGTATTTTATTATCTCATCAGCATCGCTTCCGCAGTAGTTGATGGGAGGCTAGCCGTAGCAATAACTATTGTAATATACGGGGTAGCACCTGAAATGCCAAGAGCAGTGGGCTCACCAACAACATGTTCTGCTGCAACAGTTGGCGAATGCTCGGGAACGATATTTTGAGCGACATGTGACGATGGTCAGTGTGACACGCTCCAACATATTTGAGGCATCGTCAACGAAAACAACTGACAGTTCATACACGTGCTCAGGATCTTCTGGTGCACTGTTGCGGGAGGGGGAATCCATTATGCCTATACTGCCGTCTGCACCTCCTTAGTCACGTGTGTGCCACCTGCTAGGTCACCCTCCGTCTGGCTGCTGCCGTCTGCTCGGCTTGCATGTGTTAGAATCTGTGAAATATCGACTATCTTGGTCAGGCTATTCCTAGCATCTGTCATTCGATATTTCTGGACATCTTCTTCATGTGACACGCTAGACGTCTCGAAAGGCATCTGAACGATGTCACTCCTGGAGTTGACGATCTGGTTGTTGAAATATCTGCACATGAAAACGAAAGAGTCGGCGATATATATTTCTAATCCTACGACAAGAATACTGCATTTCGAGACTCGACAGACTCATAGATGCTTACCCGATGCCTGTGTGCGCTTTCGTGCTTAGGGCACCATAACAGAAGGGCCAAGAGATAAGCCTCCATCCGCTAGCATGAGACCATCTGGGCTACCTAAGTAACCGATGGGATCGAGTTGAGCGTTCCAGTAGTATACACTGCGATTGAGAATTGTCGTATCTGAAGCACGACCTAGGTAACCAGCTATACTATTATCAAAGCAATGATAACTATTCACGAAGGCGAATACACGAATAGAACACCATCCCTTATAGTTACGACAATCTTCCTTGGTCCTTGGTTAAAGAGCATACATGATTGTAAGTGATGTGCGACCCGTCGCCAGTGGTTACGACATCGGATAAACCGCGGCGATTGCCAATGTGCCAGGAGGCAGCGACTCTATGGGAGTCAGGCGCTGGCAAGTGTTACTCACTTCGGCGGGGGCTGCTCGATGGAATCGCAAGCCTGCGGGCACCTATGAGCCTTTGACGCTCATGTACGGCTCTGCAGCGGTTGTCACCCCGGGAGCGTGGCAACTCGTCGTGGTCGGTGTCAACAGCGAGCTGTGGCGCTGGGAGCGGCGACTGAGGCAGGGCTGGGTTCGGGAGCGGGACGCCACGAAGGCGAAGGAATGTTTGATGCGATGCTCTGACTTCGATGACCTCCCATATTCCCGACCTACTTCGTCGTACCGAGGTATTATGTACCACGGGCGTAAGAGTCCGGAGAGGCCTAAATCTCCGGACCCCAAGCCAGAGTATGAGAGCACCTCGCCGGCGTATTCCCCCAACTCGCCGACGTATGACAGCGCGACTCGCCGGATGACAAAGATTACAGTGATGACAGCGATGATAATGATGACCGTGATACTGCAGATGGCGCGGGGTTTGGGAGACAGTCAACGAAGAAGCCGAAGCTGCTGGTGGATTCTGACCCGAGTGACTCCGATGACGCTGATGACACTGAGGTGGTAAAGCAGTCAGATGACCAACCTGAACAGCTCAAGACCAAGATGGTGCAGATCGGGCAGAGGATGCTTCGAGTCCCCGCCGTGGCTTTGCAGCATCCATATCTTGAGTTGATGGAAAAGGACAGGAAGGCTGCTGCTCAGCCGCCCATTGGTGCCAAGGGGACATATCGCTCCTTGTGGCCAAACTATATCTCCGGCATATACAGGACATGGACACTCCTGCACGTGCTTGCACAGCATCCCCATTGTATTAAAAGGGCAGCACGATGTTGACAGTCTGTCATCAAGTGTTTCACCAAGAGGCAATGGAGACTTCCAATGACGAGCCAGATCATCTCAGTGTGGTTGTGCTGGACAACTTTGATGACGAAGATGAGGTGGATGTGGCACCTCGTAGGAAAAGGCAGAAAAAGTATATTGGCTACAAGACTGGAAAGTGGAGCAATCTGACGAGCTCGTTATATACGTTGCATTGCTGATGCATAGGGGACATGAAATTCTGATATGTCTTGATAAGGTCATTGCGGTGGCAGATTGTCATTGGTAGATAGGAGTAGCGGGTCGATTCGATCGGACCTCGCTGCCGTGCTAATCTGAACAAACGTGGCCGCAAGTCACGAGTGAACCAACTTTATTTTGAATACAATTTGCAAGGACCCGCTGTCCTAGTAATGTTATCAGTCAATATTGGTAATATCTTCCTGCCTATACGATATATTGTTAAAGTGCTAATTCCATTTAGCACCCCGGTTCAACTGGTTCTTAGAACTTTAGTAAATTTATAAACTTCAGATTTGCCGATTACGAACCTGTCCCAGCAAGAGATAAAGTGGTATTTACCACCACGGCCCAACGCCTCTTGGAGTGGTAGTACTCTCACGTCCCGTAACTCCGTTCTTGCGTGTTTGTATCTTGATTGTCCTGCTGTCTTCGGCAAAATACCGTCTAGTGGGACCATGAAACCACACAGCAAGTTCCGACTACTCAGGGGACCGGCAGATTTCACCGGATGGCCCATCTAGCAAGCCCAGAGTCAGACGCTAGCCCGTCACGGGGCCGATTAAGGAGGAATTTGAGGATTGAGGAGGTCACGTCAGTTTTAACCGTTGACCAAAAAGTATACACTAAGTTTTTTTTTACTTTTTCGGTTTGGAAAGGGCAATGCACGTCAAATCTCAACACATCTTCACATTGTCACGAACCCTGGCATATCGTGGGACCGAAGCTTCGTCGTGCAGCAAGTGACACCGGCTGTGGTGAACAAGCACGTGCCAATGGCTGAGGTGACCAAGCACGCGACAGTAGTTGCGGTGACTGAGCTGGTGACGCTAGTTGTGGTGACCAAACTGGTGACAGGAGACTCGGTGTGCTTGCTGAGCACGCGACAGTTCCAAGGTTGTGACTGTAGCTCGATAGTGACACAGACTGTGGCGTGGAACCGATAGGAGTATCATTTCTGAGGAACATATAGACGCCGCAAGGGAGTAACGAGTCAGTCGACTCATGTTTGTGTTGCCTTCATGACGGGGTTGTAGCAGGTGGATAACTTCCCACACCTTTCACACAGACTGCCAAAAACAGTAGTAAGCTCAATTTGGACACTGTACACCATATTATTTGAAGTGTATATGATTATGTACGCGCGCTAACGCACTAGCAAAATTGCAGGTTTTGCAATCTTTTTCAAAACAAAAATGAGTCCAGCACGGGTGTCTTTATTTCTAAGCGACACTTCAGTGGCAAACGCGTGGTTTAATTTGGGGACCCGACCTTGTTAACCCTTAAGCCGGTATCTGGGTCAGATCTGACCCAGAAGCGATGGCAAAGTATATGCTGCTTGGGCAATTGCGGTTGCATACCTTGCATGGTTTGTGCACTGGGTATTTGCACGTACACCGTTGTGTGCATATGTAAGCGTAGCGTACTTGTGCGGGGCACGTATGCATAATATATATCGCACGTACCCGCATATTTGTCGCGAATCAGTTGCACATTTGTACGTTTTTTGCGTAATTTTATCTTGCAAAACATACAAAACGCGCCTAAACTGCACCGTTATACTTACCTTCGGCTCATCTACAAGCACGCGTTGCATCATGGGCCACTGTCCCGATCATTATGTAAGTGATTGGTGGCTATCATCATGGAATATGACCCATAGTATCGCAAAAATCACCACACGTGTCCCTTAAGTATGGAAAATATTCCTTAAGTATGGAAAACATTGTGAAATATACGTATTTTTAGTGTTTTCTTTTGGCATAAATCCACAGAAACCGATAGGCAGATGGACGCACATCGGTGCAAGTGAATCATCCTTGGAACGTATCATCAAGGTCGATGATTTAATTCCAAAATTGTGCAAAAATATGTCGAGCAGATGTCGTCAACAATGACGATGAAATTAAATCGTGCCTGTAAATCGAAAACATTCTAACCATGTGCGCATATAAGAGTGGATATATTCGACATATATCGACATGTAGTGTCGCAAATAGTTGGTAATATAGGTATGCAATAATTGGTAAAGCAAACAGGCATTTAGTGACCAAGCGTACATCGCAAAAATCCATTATCACAACACATATAGAAAACCCTCGAATTCTAACCACCGGCTTAAGGGTTAAAAACATGGCAGGGAAATCGAAACCATGGGCATACTCTGCACTGGTGGACCTGTAACCGGGAGGTTGGACACTTGGAGAGGCAAAAATCGTCAATTTCACCGCGAGCCTGGACAGCGACAGACATGCACAGAGAACTACGACTTCATCGTGGCGAACTTCCCTGTCGAAAGAAACTCGAGCTTTGGTGAATCCAGGGACATACTCTGCACTGGTGAGGCCAGACTTGGGGGACTTGTCACTATTTTAGCCAGGAGCACACTCTGCACAGGTGGTTCTGCGACTTCGAGTCTTCATCAAATAATCCGCAGTGGTTAATTTCAACAAGTTTGGACAGCGATAAGCATGTACAGCAAGCTGCAACCTCATCGTGGTGGCTACTATCCCATAGTCCGTATGGGAGGACCAGATTTGAATGTGATCCTCCCACAAGGACCTATTTTCAAATAATTCAATTGGGCATGCCAACCAAAATTGGAGGTGCGTCCAATGAAAGGTGGTCTATACAGGGTCTATACTTAGTTAGATGATGTCTGGTTTGGCCTGGATCCGCCTCAACTCATATATCTACAACGATTGCATTTATATATGCATACATCCCTCGGATTTTTCAACTCGGAAATTGTCTAATGTTAAAATCGCTCGAAATAATACTGTATCTTCAATAATATTTTGCTGATAGTATATGGAGGCTGAGCATACATGCGTCCAAGGATTCAGCAACACCGTAGCATTGTGTACAATCATGTTTATAATAGCACACAAGATGATAACCTCATAGTGGGCATATATTTGCGCCCAACTCGACATGTCCTATCATTTTGGGTCAAATATCAGAAAATCTAACTAAGGGTTAATTTTGGCTCTGTTGTGATGTCGTGGATGCTAGATTGAGTGCGTGCATGGCACTTCCGCACCATCGTCTCGCTATGGTCGGCATATCGACACAATACTTGAATTTTTGAGCCATCTACACGGCCATAATGTGCAATACTTTGACGTGTATGCATCGTTGAACCGGACGAAAGGCAATTTCTTTTTGGGAGATTTAAGGCATTTTTCAGTTTTGACCGACCCGGTGCTGCTTCAACCGATATTTTGAGGGTCAAGATGACCTCGGATGAAAGTTTGAGCACAATAATAAAACATTTACGTCGATGAGTAAGGCAATGCCTTCGGAACGATCTACTCGAGTCTGTTCCCCTCATACATGACAGTCTGCAAGGCAGGAAGCATTCCACAGAGCATGGAAGCATGGGTGACAAGGCACTAATTAAGCGTGTCTGCCACCAGCGTCGGAAAAAACATCAGCAGGTCGTGGAGCTGATGCACGATGGTGATGGAAGCGGAGTGGGCGGTGGTGGTGATGAAGTGAGAAAAGCCCACGGGTGCTCCGGCCCCTGGGCCAGTGGTAACCCCGCAGAGCCGGAGCCCTACGGGGCCCTAGCCCCATGGGGGCTGGGGGAAGGGTGGGGGTTTACATAGTTGCCTAGCATTTCCCCTGCGGCCTTTACCACCTCATTTTCTTTCCTATTTTTTGTGCATAGTTCTTGAATGCTGGGCGCTTCCTCTATGGTGCCACTTTCAGGTATGACTCCCGTTTCATGTAATATGGATCTTTCCCTCGCATGACGCCTACACATCCTAGACAATTTTTTCAAAAGTGTTTTCACCCCACGGTGTGGAACCCCGATCCCTTTCAGAACCTTGCCAAATCCCTCTGGTAAGTACCCCATGATAGCAAGTTCCTCTGGCCACTCCACCGCATTAAGGAAGGGGGTTCCTCCTGCATTCCTGTGCTCGCCATCCAGGTGTGCTCCAGGGTACTGGTCTCGTTGCTCCACATTATTCCTGCCCCCAACCCACGGGCATAACCGGGGTGGCAACAGACAGTCTCTCTCATTAAGGGCTTGCTCAATCATATCCGGGTGCAGGCCCGTTTCTTTGAGCAGTTTAGGGGTAATCTTTTTATGCGGAACTACATTTATGAACCATTGAAGTAGCTTGTATTGCAGTTTATCATTGTCAAGTTTCTTACTAACGGGGCATCCCATGCTCTCACTATCCATGGACATTATGACTACATCTGAGTACTTATCTTTGTAACATCCCTCCCCTGGCATTGTGTAGGGTCCTTTGCCTGACCAGTAATCATGTGGGATGAACGGTATGGTCCCCCTTGGGTATTTGAAGATTAACTTAAAACCTTTTTCTGTCCACTTTTTGAGGTTCTTTGGAGATAATGGCAGGATCCAAATTCCTTCGAATCCCTCTGAAGTCCTGGCCGCCTCTAAGCCACGGGACAATGTCTGCATAACAGCAGATGCTTCCCTTAGGACCCCACCATCAAATGGTGGGTTTCCATAGACCTTTTTCCCTTTTCCAGTGACACTGTTGATATATGCATCTCTTGCAAGTCCATCCCATCCTATTTTTCCTTTGTGGCAAAAGGGTCTCAGCGCCTCTTTCATTGCTGCCGTGGGAATGCACCTCCTTGATTTGATTCCTGGGTGTGAGTTTACAGGGTTACAGAAAAGCTCACATCCGTCCTTTCCTAAGCCTCTCTCATCTATGATGATGTCTAATAAATCTCTTCTTATTGCATAACAATTCTTCGGGTCGCCCGACTCAGTATTACATGCTATAAGCGCTGAGTGGATATCATTGGCCCGTTGTGTGTAATTACTGATCGATGTCTAGGGTGTATCAGTTGTCAGCCTGTGCCACTCAACTAACTTCCAGAATTCTTTCTTTTTGATGTACTGTAGGTCTTGGAAATTGTGACACCCATCGTTGTTTATGCCGGTGGGTGCAGCGGCTACTGCAACAGTACCTTTCCTGGTATTTGATAGTCTGTACATGCTAGCCTCTGGAAGGGCAGCAAGTGGTTTGGAGGCTGTTAGGTCCTTGTCTATTTCTGCTAGGGGGAAAATTTCAGCAGCTCTGGTGGTGCCACCCCTTGTGTTTCTGCCTTCTATTATCAATCTCGGGTCTCCTGCAGTGGCTTTTTTTTATAGTCTCTTTTATTTCCTCCTGTTGGTTTTCTCTTAGCTGATGAAGTTCATTTCCTTCTCCTGGGCAGTTCAGTTGGATATGTTTATAGGTGCACAGTGCTGTTGTGCCACACTTCTGGCAGGTCGGGCTTTCTCCTATTCCCATCCTGTGTGCTCTATGAGGGGATGCTTGCAGGCCTGTGAGTTCTCTGCACCTATAGGCCGTGAAATACTTAGATGCAATTTTTGATATATCCTTGATTGGTTTCACTTGATTTTCCTCCAGTAGTCTGAGTGCTCTGCCTTGTCCATTCATGTCTTTCCATTTTTTGTGATGGCTCAATCTTTGGGGCCTCCTAATATGGTTCCTGATGCCTCCTGTTATGGACTGTTCATGAAATAGGAGGGAAAAGTCTAAATCTCCGTCTTCATCGAATCTAAGCTGTCTTCCGCTGTATCTAAATGCCGCTCTTTTGGCCGTTCTATCTACTTTGTCATGGAGCCTATCGTTATTGTGCCCTCTAATCCATTTAATCAGAAGTTTCGCTTGTCCTGTTGTGTTGTAAAATCCTAATTCTTCCAAAATCAGTCTAATGGCTACCAAGTCCCTTCTGTTTGGCTCTTGCATAAGGTCCCTGACATTTAGGGTTCCAGGGTCACGGTTTACAGCATTGATAGTTGCCATGCATGGAGTCAATTACATGGGTAAGGGGAACCAAGGTGTTCAGAATTTCATGCTTCCGATCTTGAAGTAGCTTTCTGAGACCCAAAATTTCTGCGGTGGTGGAGCTAGGTTTATGGATGTTATCTATGATTCCTGCTGTAGGTGAGGTAATAGGCGTCTCCCTTGGTATGTTGTGTTTGCTCATGATTGGTGTTGTGTCTCCCTCCTCAAATCTCATGTATGCTGCTCCGCAACTTGCAAAAGATGAGCTTTTGTAGAGCGATCCGTCACTTGCAAAATCAAAGCTAACCCTATGATCTGCGCTGTCATGCATGCCCTGTTCCTCATCTTCTGATGCACTCGGGCAGCTAAATTCACTGTTATCCGCTGCACATGAGTTGTTGCACCTTGCTCTGAAAAGGTCTTTGAGCCTATTTTCAACATATGCTAACTATATCTTGGCTCCCGAACCTTCTCCTGTGTTGATTCTTGCTGTACTGTTGGCATTCATTCTCAAAATGTTTTGGTCCACCGGCATCAAGGTTGTACCATCTTGCAGTATCTGATATTCATTAACTAGTAAAGCCTTCAGTCCTGTTTTGTCCGGTCTGTATATCCCTTCTTGATCCTTGGTGTACTGTTCCAATTGTAAAGTACCTAAGCCGGTGTCATGTCTCTGGACTTTGACTAGCTCTACCCCTTCCTGGCCCATTCCTGTCCCTTTCCAGCACATCATACCCTCCTCCGGAGCTTGTGGAGTGTCTCTGTATTTAGATTTAACCTTCCGCAGCTCTGCTCCTGATTCATCACATATAACTTCTGTCTGAAGGGCTGAAAACCATGCTGGGGGTTCTGTTCCTTGCAGACTATGCTTTGCCCGTAGCTCTTCCCAACTAAGCATAAGCCCTCCACATGGCTGAAGAAAGGAACCCATGTATCTAAGGTTCCGTGTTGCCACTAACATACTTATCTTCTCATACACAGGTTTCGGGAGTGACGAGTAAAGGAAGGTCTGTGGTTCCTCGTAATCCTGAAGAGTGGAATGCTTTGTGTCAATAGAGTAGCCATATTTTGACAGTATGTAGCTCACCCTTTTGAACCAGTTCCCACTTTTGTCTGTGGCTTTTTTGAAAGGAAGGTGGTGGGATAAAGGAGAACCCTGAATTTTGAGATCCCTTGCTTCTCTCTCCATGACATAACTTGCCATTCTGCTCCATGTGCTGCTGGTGTCTCTGTACAGGTGTGCATTTGGTGTGCCGTGTAGCCCGTGTATGATCTGGTCGCTCCAATATTCGTATTCTGCTGTGTTGCATAATGTGATTAAGGTTTCCGAGATGCATGTAGCATAGGCGATGTCTGTTACGCTGTCAATCCCCAGTCCTCCTAGTGCGGCCGGTGTCCAAACTAATTGATGGTTTGTGTCTATGGGACAATTTAAATATCTCAGGACGAAGTTTGCTATTGTGCCATCTATTTCTTTTGCTACATTGTTTGTTTCCGTGCAGATAATCGATGTAACTTTCAAAGGATATGCCATTCTTGGTACAACAACCGCATTGATTATGTAGCGGAGCTGGTTCAAGTTTAAGGTTTGTGTTTGAACAGACAGTAAGCTTTGGGTGAGCTTATCCATAAGCATCTGCTTTTGGTGTTCCCATCCGCCATCTAGCGCAAACCAAACCCCTAGATATCGGTTTGCTTCAGTTCTGTTGCTATATTCGAGATATGTAGGGGTCTTGGGTGGAAGCCATTCGGACCATATGTTGGGCCCTTCCTCTCCCTCTTCGATTTTCAGCATACCTCCGGACATGAGTTTCTTTTCCAATTCGGTATGCCTTTCATATGCTTTACCCCTCTGTCTTATGGGTTTCCTGTGGGAGTATTTCGATTTTTTAGCATTAATGGGAATCCCTATGAACCTCATGAACTCATTGATCACCCCGAGCATGTCCTGTACTTCCTCTCTTGATTTCCCTATCAAGATAATATCATCACAGAAAAATCTGGCAAAGATGTTGGGCGGTGAATGCATGTTCAACCATTTCCTGTTCTTCTGGGGTGATGTTGCTCCCGGGTTTCTGGTGGCATCTCTCGGTTTCTCTAAGGCATACCCGTAGATCTGTTTCATGGGGTTCTTACCGTTTGCCCTTTCGGCCAGCCAGATGGCTAGAATGTCCATAATTGCCACAAACCTGAGGGGACTTAGGACTTCTCCTTGGGGCACCCCGCATTCGAGCATCCATTCATCTGTCATGCCTTCAGATGTGAGGACTGATCGGGATGCTTCGGATGTGATGTCCGAGATGATTGTAATGATGTTTTCGGGCAGTCCTATTTTCTCCAGTGCTAGCTTGCTCATCCAAAATTCTGCTCGGTCAAAGGCTTGTTTAAGGTCCAAGTAGACAACATGCAGTTCCTTGTCGAATCTGTTAGCATCGGAAATAACTTCATTTAGGACTTGCAATGAATCTTCAATGTTTTTATTGGGTAGAAAGGCATCTTGAATTGGGAAAAGAACTGGATGTTTGGATAAGGCCTTCTTTATTCTGTTTGCGATGATGGAATTAAACAACTTCATGCCTGTTTCAAGCACCCATGGTGTCAAGTTTTCAAAGGACCTTCGAGGAGGGAGTTAGCTTGAGTTTTTGCCTGCTGGTCCTTGTGGGAGGACCAAGGTTTAGTTCGTGATTTTTGTGAAATCGCATCCACAAATCACACCCGCTAAGCATGACCCTAAAGTCACTCTAGGGACGAACCCATGCAAAATGATATTCAATTGGCTAAAAATTATCATAAAAAAGGCTTGAATGTGCTTTAACGGGCAAGCTAGCGACCAATACAGCCATTGCGAAGTGGTCTTTTTTGTGGGAGGACTAGCAATTTGGATAGTAGCCAGTGGTGGGCTTCATTTTCAGGAGCCACTTGGCGACTTGGGTCTTGGTGAATCCGGGGGCACACTCTGCAATGGTGAAGCCAGGCTCGATCGAGGGACTCAGCATTTTTTGAGTCCACGGACTAGCCAAGAGCATACTCTGCATTGGTGACACGGTGACTTTAAGTTCTGCATTTTTAACAAATCACAGTAAATAATCACGGCCTCTTCAGCAGGAGATCATCTGGCAGAGGACCGAACGGCAAGGGAGCAGTTGTTGGAAGAGCAGAACGAAGCGAGAACACAGAGGCTAAGCGAGCGGAGCATCAAAGTTAGCCAGCACTTTAATAATCGAGAACTTGCTGCTCATTCTTCATCACGAGTTCAAGCTTCACTTAGACTTTCAACGAGGAGATTGACGAAACAGAGAGCACGGTGGTTGGTATTTTCAAGAGGTTTGGGATGTGCTACACTGGCTCGAAGGATGAAGACCGTGCCGAGTTTTACTCCAGAAGCTTGCACAAGCCTTCGAGGAGTTGTACCTGAGGACACATGAGTCCAAGATACGTACGCGAGCGGTCGCACGAGTGAGATAGCCGAAATATATAATCGATGATATCCATGGAATCGCTATATATTCATGCGATCGCAGTGGAATCGCATGAATTCTAAGGACTTTGCGAAATATATATTTTCCCAAAAAGAAATCAGGGCGAAATCGCCAAAAAACCGTTGTTTTTAGCTTGTTTTGGCGTTCTACACCATTACGCGGGCGAGGAGTGCAGCGAATCGTGGAATTGAGGGGTTTCACATATCAGGTAATTAATCCTGATGGTCACCGCAATTTGAAATTAAAAAAAAAAACTCAAATCGGCCGAAAATCGCTTTTTTTGCCTGTTTCGGCCTGTCGCTGGCCGGTTTTGGCGCTCTACGCCACTCCGCGCGCGTGGAGTGCACATAATCGTGGAAATGAGGATTTTCACATATCACCTAAGCACTCGTGATGGATATCGCAATTTGAAATTTTGAAGAAAAAATTTTGGCTCAAATTTCAACAGAATCGATTTTTTTGCCTGTTTCCGGCCTCGTGTCGCGGGCCTGTTTTGGCGTTCTACGCCACTCCGCGCGTGTGGAGCGCACATAATCGTGGAAATGAGGGTTTTCACATATCACCTAAGCACTCCTGATGGAAATCGCAATTTGAAATTTTGTGAAAAGAATATTTTTTGGGCCCAAATTTCAACAGAAATCGATTTTTTGCCTGTTTCGGCCTGTCGCGGGCCTGTTTTGGCGTTCTACGCCACTCCGCGCGTGTGGAGTGCGCATATTCGTGGAAATGAGGGTGATCACATATCACGTAAGCACTCCTGATGGGAATCGCATTTTGAAAATTTGTAAAAAAAAAATTCTGCCCAAATTTCAACAGAAATCGATTTTTTTGCCTGTTTCGGCTTGTCGCGGGCCTGCTTTGGCGTTCTACGCCACTCCGCGCGTGTGGAGTGCACATATTTGTGGAAATGAGGGTTTTCACATATCACCTAAGCACTCCTGATGGGAATCGCAATTTGAAATTTTGGAAAAAAATATTTTTTTGGCCCAAATGTTAACAGAAATCGATTTTTTTGCCTGTTTCGGCCTGTCGCGGGCCTGTTTTGGCGTTCCACGCCACTCGGCGCGTGCGGCGTGCACACAATCGTGGAAATGAGGGTTTTCACATATCACTTAAACACTCCTGATGGGACTCACAATTTGAAATTTACCCAAATCGATTACAGAATCCTTGTTACAGTATGTTGGCATATTTTGCGTGGGCCCTGTTGGGCGTTATGCACAACACGCCGAGAGTAGATGCTATTCAGCATGGTGTTGTTTCGGTTCTAAGATTCTAGTGATCTATCCTGCTGTGATAGTTATACTTCTTCACAACAACCCTAGGATGCGCTGGTGCTCAGCATCGGTCAACCTATAAAACTCCTTACCGCGGTATTTGCGTCTGGTCATTGTCACTTCCACACACACGACATGATGCGAATATGTCAGACATTTCTTGGATGTGTCTATGTAGTACTCCTCGCAGCTTTCCTCATCCGCCCACTCATAGAATCGGCCTTCAACGACAAATTCCCCCGGTGTAGCATTTACGCCCTCCCCACCAGGCGAGTAGTAGTCGTCTCGCATCCCATCCGCGTTCATCACCTGCTTCACCTCGCTCAACGCCTTCACCAAATAGTAGGGGTGATTAGGATCGCCCCCCGACAGCCTTGCAAAAGTGTTTCCTCGTGCAACCTTCACACTCACGTCATCGCGGGCCTCCGCGACTCTTGTTCTGGTGCGCCGGGCATCAGATTCGGTTGCCTCCGTCAAGGTGAACTGCTCCCAGCTGTCCACGTGACTCCGGTACAGGCAACCCTCCGTGTCAGGTTGTGCCTTCGCGCACTGCGCGTAACAATAATCGCAATAGCATTGTCGGTCCCGCTTCAAGCCCACCAACAACCCCACCCCTGCACGCACCGAGTGTAACGCCAAAGTCCGGTCAACCGTGTCAAACCCAGGTCCAGAGATGTCCACGTCCTTGCCGTCAACCAGAAAGAAAAATCTTTGCCCGAAGTGAACACCTCTGTCGCGAGCGCTATCCTTCGGCTTTTGCAACCTTTCCATGCAGAACTCGTACAAGCTTTTGGCGTCCAGTATTTTACAATGCCATTTGTCGGTTGTGGACATCACCGCCAAGCTTGCCTCATGCTTCACCGCTACTCCCATCGCGTCTTGCTCACCTCGTGCATGTGACGTCTCAAAGAAGTTGCGCTGTGTCGGGATGCTAAGCCCTCGGGGCCACTCTGCCGACTCTTCCCGCCCGCTCTCCACCACGTCGGCAAATGCGGTTGCGCATTTGTTTTGTGCCGCACTACCATCCGCCCACTCATGCATGAATTTGGGGAGAGGTATACCTCTCTTCACGAAGTACTCACTGACGATAAGTTTCCTCGTATGTTGGATACCTCGGTGGGAGTGCGGCAAGGTGTCGCTAATGAGGTAGATCAGGTCCTTCACTATTATTGGGCTGGCCTCGGTGGAAGTCTGACCATCCACGGAACCAACCGCGTGCCGCCATAACACACAACACAGCAGCGTTGCTTGCTTCACTATCCAGTGCAACGACTGAATCGCCCTGGGAATGTTCAGAGCGTGGTTCTCGCTGAAGTCAAACAATATGAGGCAGTGCCCCAAAGGCAAGCCCGCCTTGCACTTGTTGAACATTGTCATGGAGTGCGTGGCCATGAAACAGTGGTAGGCATACGGCTTCAAAAACCGACACGGTTGGGCAGCAGGCACACCGACCAACTTCTCCAACCTCCAACTTCCGTCCGCCGCTTTCCGCACAAACGTGCCCGAACACACACAATTTGGGGACTCCCCTGGGGCGTGGCCAAGGAGCAGAGCTTGCATTTTTGCAAGCAGCTCACCAGCAGTGGTCGTCTTTTGGACGAACTGCACCCGGTGCTTGTTCTTCCCGTCCTCGTCCACTCCGATATGAACGTTCTCGTAGGTGTGCCAGTCCAGCGTGGCAGTGTTGGAAACCGCCGCCGGACACAACGACCGGTTTTGCAGCCCCCCGCACCGTTTGCAAGAACCCTCCAAGCAGGGCATGTCGTGGTGGTCCTCGTGCTCTCCGTTCGACCGCTGTCTTGGACACAGCAGCGATGCCGTGAAACCGGAGGTTGACCGTCCCACCTCCACTCGACCACACTTGAAGTCCGGGAAATTAGGAAATGGTTTACGGGCGGACAGCCGTGCCCGAAGGCCTCCAACGCGAGGGCAACACGACGCGTCCGTGCACTTGCAGCCGGAGTGGCCCACCTCCTGGAAACGGGCATAAGCCTCCACCACCAACCGCATATCCTCGTGGTACCTGCAGCAGCAGGAAATGGTGTCCCTTCGGGTGAGTCGTTGCACTTGCCTCGGCTTCCGAGTCTCAAAAGCTCGGAGTTCGATCTTCTCGGAGGGTTCCTTCTTCTTGAACTTGCGGAACACCTCCAACTGTGTCATTTCCAACCACTGCTTCGACACCTTCTCCACGCTTCCATCAATATGCCGCAGCTGGATCACGTCCCGTTTACAGGTGGACACCCGACTGATCCCAGCACTCAGCCAGAAGGCTGGATCTTGTGGGTCAGCTCCGCGCTTATAGCACGGTTGGCCATGTGCAGGTTTCCAGGACCAACCCTGCCAGAAGACTGGCATTAAGCCGTTGCGCTGTCACAAGGGCAGCTCCCAACAGCAAGTTGCGGTGCCCAACGATTCCATCCTTCACCACCTTCACATTTATCGCCAAGATGCTTGCAACAGCACCTTCATGCTGGTCCGGAATTATTTAATATTTCCCCTATGCATTGTTTGTCATCACGAGATCTACGAAATTAATTACTTTTAAAACTATTTCTTGTTCCTATTGGTATGCGAGATCAACCCAGACTTAATCGATATTTTTACTATTACTTTGTTGCACCAGTAAGATCGACCCAGAATTAAAGAATATCGACAATGAAGACACACCTGCTAGAGAGGAGCTCGTGAATCGGTGCAAGCACAGCTTGCGCAGACCACAGGGTCGCTGTTCGTGCTCTTCACCCCTCTCTTCACCCCTAAGCTGCTAAAGATAGAAGCTTGGGGTAGCTTGTCCAACCGCCGACGTTTAGCCAACATGTCACCCAGGGTGACGCGGACACATTGACATGGTCCAGGAGCATAATTATTCCCTTGCCTTACAACCCGTTTTCTTGCCGCACGCGTGACTCGCGTGGCTACTTTGAAGAGGCAAAACCCAGATTTTTCGAAATTCCTTCAAGGACTATTCAAATTACCCCTCATATTTGTCATTCAGAACCCCAATAACCAATTTGGCATACAATTTAATGCTTTCTCATTTTTTTCTCATTTGCGCCCGCGTGTCTCGTTTTTGCGATATGGTCGTTCATTGCCGAGGCAAGACGAAGGCGCTCGTTGACATGGCGAGCAGCAAACAGATTCGAGATTGTTGAAACCTCTCAGCTTCTTATTGGTCCAGCCATTCGGTGGCCTTGAAACCCCTTACATATCGACACTGATAGAGTGTCATGAGCGTTCCTGACCACGATTGTTTAAAGGTGGAAGTATCGTGTTAGGTGTGGAAAGTTATGATATTGCCTTATGTTTGTGATCAAAATGTCAGACTTTTGCACTATTAGAACATGTAATATTTTGACATTTCCAAAAATGCAACTATTTGCTTACATGGGAGAGATCCAGCAGATTTATGGCCCACTTTAGGGTGTTTGGAGGGTCACGTAGTAAAATACTTCTCATCGGGCGAAAGTGAGCAGCTAGGAACATATTTTCAAAAGCTATTATGCTGCAAAAATTGTTCAGGACTGAAAACAACCAGTGGTGATGCTCCCCCAGGCTTCATATGACCCAACATGGACGTTCAGCGGGTCAGGTTGCCCTGAAAAGGCTATTCCAGGACGATTCTCGGCAGCTATCAAGACCGGTAAACAGTATTATTTCGCGGGAAAATAAACATGTGTTAGAAGAAAAATATCCCGCGGCAGGTGTTCGTTCCTACAGGTGTGCTGCACATGGATATATCGGGGCGTCCAAGGTTTAGGGTTCATTGGTATATCTTGGAGGAGTCGTAACCGGAGGTCGTTTGCACACACCTGCGTTCGTGACATAAAACCACAACCCGCACCTCAGACTACCTACACCAGTATGGCAAATATTGGAACATTGCAGTATTGGATGTGGCCTTACGAGACTTTCACGTTTCACGACTGCCAGTCACAACAATGCCCATTGGGTGCCTGAAGATCCTGTAATTTTCCGCTCAGCGCTGGTGGCTGCAAGCGCGGGGACAAGCCGAAGAAGACTGGGAGGACTTCGGGCAAAATGCAGTAGATGTCAACTCCTGGAACTACTGGAGAGTTTGGCCGATGTACGTCCAGGACCGTAGATCCAGCGAAAGGTGTGGTGTGAGGCATCTCGTGTACTGGTACGAGGGCGGGTGGATCTACCACCGATACTCAGGGCGGAGTGGCAGCAGTGGCTTGATCGAAACCGCTACAGCGAGACGACGCACGGCGCCCTGATAGAGCTCCGGAGCGGCCTGCTGGAGGACGATGAAGGGAGATGCGACTTTTGTGGGCGTATGTTCAGAGTCTGTACCCTGGCGAGCGCAATGGATGCTAACGCTTGCCCTCTAGGCCCTCTATAGAAGCCAGTGAACCTAGCTGGCACCTCCTATCTCACGTGTTTTTACATAAAACGTGAATAAACGAGTATTTAAAACAATATTTTTCACGTCGTGTGGCCTTTGTAATCTTGTGTGCGTGC
This sequence comes from Cymbomonas tetramitiformis, assembly GCA_001247695.2. Lineage (NCBI taxonomy): Eukaryota > Viridiplantae > Chlorophyta > Pyramimonadophyceae > Pyramimonadales > Pyramimonadaceae > Cymbomonas > Cymbomonas tetramitiformis. Next base: position 7,608 of record LGRX02002968.1, on the reverse strand, counting down.
CACGAGGAATGAATGAGGCTGGGTTGCTTACCTTCGCCGCTCCGACGCGTCGGAGGCCAAGTTTTCCCTGGCCACCTTCAGAAGTTCTGCCTTTTCAGGTCCTCCTGGAACTCCGCCGACAGCAGGTTTGCCAGGAGCGAGGTTCGTCCCAGCAAGTCAGGATCTCACTCGCATCGAAGTCGTACCAACCTGTCACTTTCGGACAGGCTTTCCGGAAGGCGTTCTCCGCGAACAAGCTGAGTGTTCAAGTCTTTGAAGGTTTTACTTTTTCTCCTCGTTGCCGGCATATATAAGCAAAGGCGCAGACGGAAGCCAAAACCCCCACTTCACTTTGTCCGTGTCCAGATTCACCTCCAAGACCTCCGCGAAATGCATAGCCATGGACACGGCGTTGTTCCCAGGCAAGCGGATAGTAAAGCTGCAGTGGTCGTTGCCCGCGGCCAAGGTAACTGCGAAGCTTTTGCCCGCACTCTTCGCCAGCATGTCAATGGTATAGTCTGTAGGAAGGTTACGGTAGGCCAACGGTATGTCGTCGTCCGGGTCGTGCTCGTCGTGCTCGTCGTGCTCGTCGTCCTCGTCCATCGAGACACCTGCAAACTGTCCCGTCGCCGCCTCCCGGAGGTGCGCGTTCTCCACCTGCTCCGCAATCTGGTTTGCATCCTCGAAAAAGCAATCGTCGTCAAGAGCGAAGCTGTCCGTAATAAGGGCGCCTGTCGGACCGATCACAGAGGCCGCTCGGAATAGCACTCGTGCCTTGTCACGACCGCGCGCTTGTCGAGACTTCCCGGGTTTAGACTTGTTCTCTGGGGACGCCTTTGCCAATGGGGAACTGCGTGCACGCTTCACTACAATCCCTGTGTACCCTAGTCGTACACTAATATGGATAGGTACCCTAAAATATTAGAGTGCAATCTCAAATATTGGGGGGCATTGTGTCAATTTAGGGAGTGATTCTAGTGTGCATTAGGATGTATAATATCCAAATAGCACCCATAGCAATCGAATGCATCCTAACTAGACACGCACTAATGCACGCACTAATACACCCTAACTACACCCTAGCCGCGCATGCTATCGCTTCCACATTTTAACATGCGATAGAGTATATTAGTGTTGATTTAGAGTACAATACAAATGACACCTTAAATCATACTAATGCACCCTACCATACCACGAGATGATATGGATTGCATTCGGATGCATTAGAGTACAATCCAAATTCACTCTAAAGTACACTAATAAACCATAAGGTGAAATATATACATATCGAATGCATTAGGGTATTTTAGAGTGCATTAGGTGCACATTAAATCTGCCGATTAGAGCGAGTGCATTCGGATGCATTAGAGTACAATCAGAATTCACTCTAAAGCACACTAATAAACCACAAGGTGAAATATATACATATCGAGTGCATTAGGGTATTTTAGAGTGCATCAGGTGCATATTAAATCTGCGAAATAAATACTACTAACCGTTGACCAACAAAAACATTGAGTCATTATGCTTGCAGGTTATCTATGACTAGCTAACGTGTTATCGTTGGTATGAGTAGTTGCTTTCATCCATACAAGAACTGCTACTAGAATATTTCGTTATGTATGCTACCTAGTCGCATTCTTGCACAGTAACCTGTTTGAACTCAGAACGCACTGTGCAGTCGCTACCATGTCACTCAGACAAGCATGCGGTGGGCAGGCCCACGAGGTGAAGCAAAGCAGAGCCGTCGCAAAAAGCTCGAGTGTCACAAAGTGGTCACATGCATAATGCAACATTTGCAACTTTTTGGAGTTGTGTGACCTTTTAAGGTCAATTGTAAGACTCGGAGTGAAAAAAAAATTCCAAAAAAATATTTTCCGGCTCGCCGGCGGCCAAAATCGATGGTTTTTGGCTTGAAAAGGCCATTTTGAGTGCGCGAGTGCTAGAGGATTTCCCGTCGGTGTCCGAATCGCGTGTTTGAACTTCGTGGGACCTTCCAAGGACCATCACGGGTCACTTAGTGGAAGAAATGATGAGAAACTTTTGTTTGGGGTGCTCGCCGGGGGCCAAAATGGCCGTTTCTGGGGCCTGAGCAGGCCATTTTGCGTGCGCGGGGCTATAGGATTTCAGTTAGGTATCCGAATCGCGCGTTTGAACTTTGTGGGAACTTTCAAGGACCATCACGAACTACTTAGTGGAAGAAATGATGAGAAATTTTAATTTGGGTGCTCGCCGGGGGCCAAAATGGCCGTTTCTGGGGCCTGGGCAGGCCATTTTTCGTGCGCGGGGCTATAGGATTTCAGTTAGGTATCCGAATCGCGCGTTTGAACTTCGTGGGACCTTTCAAGGACCATCACGAACTACTTAGTGGAAGAAATGATGAGAAATTTTAATTTGGGTGCTCGCCGGGGGCCAAAATGGCTGTTTCTTGGGCCTGAGCGGGCCATTTTGCGTGCGCGGGGCTAGAGGATTTCAGTTAGGTATCCGAATCGCGCGTTTGAAGTTCGTGGGACCTTTCAAGGACCATCACGAACTACTTAGTGGAAGAAATGATGAGAAATTTTAATTTGGGTGCTCGCCGGGGGCCAAAATGGCTGTTTTTGGGGGCCTGAGCAGGCCATTTTGCGTGCGCGGGGCTATAGGATTTCAGTTAGGTATCCGAATCGCGCGTTTGAACTTTGTGGGACCTTTCAAGGACCATCACGAACTACTTAGTGGAAGTAATGATGAGAAATTTTAATTTGGGTGCTCGCCGGGGGCCAAAATGGCAGTTTCTGGGGCCTGAGCAGGCCATTTTCAGGGTTTCAGGGTTTGTGCTACATGTAGGTCAAGGATAACATCGAATTTGCAAGCAACCCATGTCCGTTGCATTCCTATGGGGTTTCGCATTATGATTGCAAGCATATTGGACCATTATAACCCATCAAAGATTAAGTTACACAAGTGCAGCTAGGATACGTTGATGCTCCGCCTCCGGTATTATCAAGTAGTCCTGCCTGCCTACTTTGCGCTTCCTCAGAGCCACTTCCACACACACTATATGATGTGAGTACGTCAAACATTTTCTGCTATTGTCTACAAAGTACTCCGTGCATGTGCTTTCATCCCTCCATTCCAAAAATCTGCCTTCAACAACGAACTCGCCAGGGGTAGCATGCACTCCTGCCCCTGCACTCCCCCCCACACCCGGTGTGTAGTAGTCGTCCTTGATGCCGTCCGCGTCTAGCACTTGATGCACTCCACCTAGCGCCTTCACCAAATAATATTGGTGGTTCTCATCTCCCCCCGATGAGCGTGCAAAGATGCTTCCTCGTGAAACCTCCACTTGCGCCACGTCGTGCGCCTGCTCCGCTGCACGCATCCTCGTTCGCCGCTCTTCCTCTACCGCCTCCGCCACCATCGTGAAAGGCACCCATTCATCCACATGACTCTTATAATGGCACCCTTCACTATCCGGTTGCGGGTGCTCACATTGTGCGTAGCAATAATCGCAATAACATGGACGATCACGCTTCAACCCAACCATTAGGCCAACTCCCGCCCGCACCGAGTGCAACGCCAAAGTGCCATCCACCGTCTTGAAGCCCTGGCCCGACTCGTCGACATCGCCATCCTCCACCAAAAAGAAGAACCGCTGCCCAAATGCCGAGCGCCGGTTGGATCCTTGGTCCTTCGCAAACCGCAATCTCTCCAGGCAGAATTCATACAAATCCCTTGCATTCAATATCTTTCCATACCACTTATCCGTTGTTGCCATTACCGCCAAACTAGCCTCATGCTTCACCGCAACTCCCATTGCATCTTGCTCGCCTCGTGCGTGGGATGTCTCAAAAAAGTTTCGTTGGCACGGTATGCCAAGCCCTCGTACCCATTCCATCGGGCGCCCGCTCTCCACCACATCCGCAAAGGCCGTGCCGCATTTGTTCCGCGCCGCACTCCCATCCGCCCACTCGTGAATGAATTTTGGGAGGGGCAAACCTCTTTTCTGAAAGTACTCCTTGACGATGAGTTTACGCATGTGCTGGATGGCACGGTGGCTATGGGGCATGTCGTTGCCCATAAAGTACAGGTAATCCTTCACAATGATAGGATTCTCCTCCGTGGACTCCACCCCGTCCACCTCCTTTACCGCATGCCACCATAGCACGCAGCATAGTAGCGAGGCCTGCTTCACAATCCAATGCAAGGATTGGATTGCCCGTGGAATGTTCAATGCATGGTTCTCGCTGAAGTCGAAAAGAAGGAGGCAATGGCCCAAGGGCAAATTCTCCTTGCACTTGTTGAACATGTTCATCGTGTGTTGGGCCATAAAGCAATGGTATGGATATGGCTTTAAAAATGGACAGGTTTGCCCACTCACCCCGGCTAGTTCTTCCACCGCCCAGTCCCCATCTGCATCCTTCCGCACGAACTTGCCCGCGCACGAACACTTCTTGGACTCCCCCGGTACATGCCCCAGCACACACCCTTGTAACTTGGACACGAGCTCCCCTACCGGAGTCTTCTTCTGCACAAACTGTACTCGGTGTTTGTTCTTCCCGTCGTCGTCGGTTCCCACCACCGCGCTCTCGTAGGTACCCCACTCAACCTGCTGGCCGGCCTTTCCTATCTCCGCCTCGCACAGCTTCAGGTTTCGCAACCCCCGCAATCCTCGCACGACCCATCCAAGCAAGGCATAGCGTGAAACTCCGCAGGCTCTCCGTCTGCCCCCGTTGGCTTCGGGCACAACAACGACGCTACAAACTTTGACGTCGACGAGCCAACCTCGCACCGCCCGCAGACCTTGTCCGGGAACGCCTCTGTCGGCTTTCGATTGGATAGAACTGCCCTCTGCCCCCCTAGCAGAGGGCAACCCGTCCTATCCTCGCACTCGCACTTAGAGTGCAATACCTCGTGCGCACGGTTGTATGCTGTCAATGCCAACCGGAAGTCCTCGTGATATCTGCAGCAGCAGGATATCGTGTCCCTCCGGGTAAGCCTGCGCACTTCCTTCGGCTTCTTCTCCTCGAAAGTCCTCAAGCCCACCTTCACATCAGGTTCCTTCTTCTTGAACCTTCTGAACACCTCCAGCTGCGTCATTTCCAGCCACTGCTTTGAGGCCTTTTCAACTCTCCCGTCTTCACGTCGAACCTGTATGACATCCCTTTTGCAGGTGGACACCCGCGTTATCCCTGGGCTGAGCCAGAAGTCCCTTATTTTCTGCAGCACTTCGGCGTTCAGGGCGTCCTTTGCCTTCTTCTTCACTTCAGTCACCAAGCCCTTCAGCAGCCCGCTTCCTCGCCTTGCTGCCAGCTCAAGGCCGATACCAGCTTGCAAGTTCCGGTGCCCTAACTGCCCTGTGGTTACCACATCGACTTTTATGCCTAAAACTCCGGCGACCTCTTGCACTGTTTCTGACGCCCCTCCCCCAAACGCCATCGCTGCTCCTGCCAGTTGAATGTCGCGGTCTAGTTTGCGCAGCGGCTGCTTGCGAGGGAGGCGAAGGCCGCACGTAAGCTGCTCACTATGCCCATACCCACGCGATCCTCTGGTGCACGCATGCCACCACGCACCGCTGTTTGAATGCCGCTGTCCAACGTTTGCACATAGTTCGCGAGCGCTCCTGGTATCAAATCGTCACGCGCGTTCTGAAATACCCCCTGCAGCTTCTTGTTCCAGTGACTTTTGCTTCCCCGCGGGATACCGATAGCAGCGGTAGCGCCCGATCCCCCCTCTTCAGGGACCCGATCAGGGATATCCACTCGCAAACGCTTCCTCGCGCGAGAGTCCGCCTGACGTCGCCTTGCTGCAGCGCGCCGTTTCGCGACAGTGGATACTGGCGTCGTCCCAACTGCAGGCGACGCTATACGCGATTCCACAGCGGGCGGTCTAGGGGATGCCACAGCGGGCGCCACAGCGTGCGCCACAGCGGGCGCCACAGCGGGCGCCACAGCGGGCGCCACAGGGGGCGCCACATCCAACCAGTACTTAGCGAAGGCTGTGATGCGTGAAGCAAGTTCCACGCCACGCTCTACATCTGTTGCATCCACCGGGTACACCTCAGGGAAATCATGCGCCTCTTTGCCAAGGCTTCGCAACAACGGCAGTAAGTCAACTAACACTCGAAGAGAAGACATTGTCCCGCTAGCTGTTGGGTGTGGCAAAAGCCACAGGTGGGAACCTATGCAATTAGTTCCCCCCTTAAAGTCTAAATCAGTTCCATACTGCAGTAGTAGGGCGGTCCGCCGCTGTACTCTCTCTGACTTTGTTTTTAAAAAAGCAGTTCCCAATTCACCCCCCTATAATCGTCCAGGCCCTCTGCTTCCATCAAGACATCCCAAGCGCAAGGTAGACAAGCGAGCGCGTACTGGTAGTCGGTAATATCGTAAAAATAGCAATCAGGTCCAAACCATACGTGCACTCTTGCTCTCCTATTGCAATAGTCGCACTTCATGATACTTGAGAGTTTAAGTCTTTCGAGTTTGCACTTTCGCGTCCGGTCTTATGCCCGTTCAGGTCTAGTTCACGCATACACGCATCACCGGCCGCGAGATCTAAGCTCCGATGTGACTGGACTGATCTCGCGGCCGGTGAACCTTTTCTTCATACACATCAGATTATGGTATAATTGCGTAGAAGATGTCACCGGCCGCGAGATCAAAGTCTCCCTGTGACTGGATCGATCTCGCGGCCGGTGAAATTTTTCTTCTTACACATCAGATTGTGTATAATTGCGCAGAAGATGTCACCGGCCGCGAGATCTAAGCTCCGATGTGACTGGACCGATCTCGCGGCCGGTGAAATTTTTCTTTGTACACATCAGATTATGGTATAATGGCGCAGAAGATGTCACCGGCCGCGAGATCAAAGTCTCCCTGTGACTGGCGTGATCTCGCGGCCGGTGAAGCGCATGCGCATTTTCAAAGCTTTGCAAGTTAGCGGTTTGGCGAAAGTGCTCACAAGTTTGTCAGTTGTTTAGTAACACCTAGTTACTAAAATCTTCTATATACTTATACTCTCAATACTTATCGAGAAAAAAATGGCCAGTCGTGGAAATAAAGCGCTTTCAATAGCCTTCGGCGCGAGAGCAGGCAATCTCTGTTCCCCCCTCGCCTAGGATGCGTGGTGCCCGATTGCCCGCACATTGGAAAGGCACCACTGGTCGAAGTGCAGGCGACGAAGTGCACTCTATGCCAGGGCTTTTTTCACAGGGGTTGCGGCACGGAATCTCCGCAGTACAAATAAAGGGGAATGCAAGCGCTGCGGGGACATTACCCGCGAGCACTGCCTGTTTTGCGGGAAGGGTGCAGCGCAGGGCGCTCCTGTGGGCCACGCATGCGGAATTTGTAAACGCGGGTTTCACGGCCGTTGCGCGGTTGGCCTCGGGGTGGAGATGGACGATATGGCTTCTTGCCATCGGTCCAACTGTACATGCCCGTTTCAAGGGCTGTACAAAACTCAACCTGCGTTTTTTGACAAGCAGCCCTCCGGCTCATTGGCCTTGCCAGCACAGGAGGCAGCAGGGGAGGCGATCGCGGGAGGGGATGCTGCACAGCAGGCGGCAGGGGAGGCGATCGTGGCAGCAGGAGGGGAGGCAGCGGAGGCAGGAGCGGTCCCCATACATGCCTATGCTTTTCATGACGATATGAG